>JAKOGI010001857.1:82273-89773 GCA_029747015.1 Carnegiea gigantea | reverse complement strand
GGTGCACCTTTGGTGATATAAGTAGTCACTTCGATCCTTTTAAGCCGCACTCGGGGTGTTACAATCACCCCCACTTGAAGCGCACAACGTCCTTGTTGTGCCTCACCAACCGACTGACTTACGAGTCCTCTTGACCGGCGGTCCACACCCAGTATCTTTGCCCCGCTAGGTGACTGTCCATGGGTTCTCCATCCACTGGCGCAGCTCAGGGTCGCGGGTCGGCTCTGATACCATCTGTAATGCCCCAACTCCTCTCGATCGCAGATCTTACCATTAAAGGCCGCAAGGATCGATGACTGGCCACACAAATCATCACAAGTCTTTCCGGCGTGCTTTGTCCTCGCTCGCACGCTGCCCGGGAAACTTCCCAGGAGGTCACCCATCCCAAGATTACTTCCCATCAAGCATGCTTAATTGTGAAGTTCTTAAGAACGGGCTTCCCGAAAAGAAAGGTGCACCTTGGGTGATATAAGTGGTCACTTCCATCCTTTTAAGCCGCACTCGGGGTGTTACAAGGGGAATGGATGGTTAGAGTTTTAGGTTAAAAAGAAAAGAAAAGGGGGGAAAAAACACTTTCAAAATTTTTTTATTTTTTTTGTTTTATTTTTTTTAATAAGAGGCAGCAGATCATGGGGGGTTTAGGGTTTGTATTTTTTTTTTAATATTCATAATAGAATAATAGTAATAAAATAATAACAATGATATTAGGAGTTTTACAAAAATCGGAAAGGAAAATTTTGGAAATTTTAATACTTTCCAAAAATATATCAAGAATTTTATTAGAAGAATTTTACGAGGATTAATTGGCACTGACTTGGGTTGACTTGGGCCTAGGTCAGTTCAACTGGGCAACAATTTCCAAATCAAATTTTCAGGGTTTTGCATACTATCCCACTTAGGAAAAGTTTCATTCTCGAAACTTCATTATGCCGCGACACACCACCAATACGTCCTTAATTCCTGTTGTCTTACATGCTACCCCACTTAGGAGGTTTCGTCCACGAAACTGATACATCCCTGACTATGGAAAAAGATGGGGATATTTGCCTCGCATCTCCTGTTCCAGCTCCCAAGTGGCTTCCGACGACTTATGGTTGGCCCAAAGGACCTTTACTAAGGGCACCGTCTTTTTCCGGAGATGCTTTTCCCGCCGGTCTAAGATCTATATGGGTTGTTCCTCATATGATAAGTTTTCTTGGAGCTGTGTAGGATCGGGTTCGATGACGTGGGAGGGATCTGGAATGTACTTCTGCAATTGCGACACATGGAACACATTGTGTATTCTCTGAAGCTCAGTCGGCAGCTCTAGTCGGTAAGCCACCTCCCCGATTCGTTGTATGACCGAATACGGCCCGATGTACCTCAGGTTAAGCTTCCCTGCCTTTCCAAACCTCGCGACTCCCTTGGTTGGGGAAACGCGAAGAAATACCTGGTCCCCTACCTGGAACTCAAGGGGTCTACGCCTCCGATCCGCATAACTCTTCTGACGGCTCTGGGCGGCTTTCATTCGTTCCTGAATCACTCTTACCTTGTCCGTGGTGGCCTGGATTAACTCTGGTCCGATGGTCAAGGCCTCATCGATCTCTTGCCAATAAAGCGGAATCCTACATTTTCTCCCATATAGTGCCTCGTACGGGGCCATGCCAATACTCGCGTGGTAACTATTGTTGTCGTCCCACGCGCTCTTAGAGTCCAAGGTGCAAGCGCGCAGCATATCTTCCAAGGTTTGGATAGTACGCTCGGTCTGCCCGTCAGTTGCAGGGTGAAAGGCAGTACTAAAACGTAACAACGTTCCGAACGCTTCCTGCAGCTTCTACCAAAATCCCGATTGGAACCCGGTATCTCGATCCGACACTATGGAGTTGGGTACTCCGTGTAGCCATACTATCTCCTCGAGGTAGGCTCGAGCTAACTGATCTAGGGTCCACGTGTTCCTCGTGGCTTTAAAATGTGCCGACTTCATGAGCCTGTCCACTATAACCCAAATCACATTGTGCTTCCTCTGGGTCAATGGTAACCCCATGACAAAATCTATAGACACAGAGTCCCATTTCCACTCAGGGACATCCAACAGCTGTAAGAGTCTCGTCGGTCTTTGGTGCTCTATTTTCACTCGCTGGCAGGTCAGACACTTTGCCACATAATCAGCCACTTCTTGTTTCATATTACTCCACCAGAACGTTTGTTTTAGATCCTTATACAACTTATTTCCCCCAGGGTGTACCGAATGCGGAGTATTGTGTCCCTCATCTAGGATCTTCTTTTTGAGTGCCTCCATAGTTGGAACACACACACGATTATGGAATCGTATGGTCCCATCCTCGTGGATTACGAATCCGGGCGCTTTTCCCACTAATATCTCTTCTCTTATCTGCTCTAGTTGAGGGTCCGTGGTTTGGGCTAGTCGGATTTCCTCTATGAGAGTCGGTTGGGCCTCCAGGGTGCAAAGCATAGGTCTAGCCTTTGGCGTAATCACATTAAGTTCTAACTTTCTAAATTCTCGACATAACTCCTCTGGAAGCGCCATTACACAACTCAGCGTTGGGTATGGCCTGCGACTCAACGCATCCACTACTACATTGGCCTTTCCAGGGTGATACTGAAAATAAACGTCATAGTCCTTTAGGAACTCCAGCCACCTTGTCTGTCTCAGGTTCAGATCCTTTTGTGAGAAGAGATATTTCAGACTCTGGTGGTTGGTGAATACTTCGCAATGAACCCCATATAGGTAATGTCTCCGGATTTTGAGAGCAAACACGACTGCGGCTAACTCTAAGTCGTGAGTCGGGTAGTTCCGCTCATGTGTCTTCAGCTGTCGTGAAGCATACGCTATCACTTGTCCATCTTGCATTAACACACACCCCAACCCATTCCTAAAAGCATCACTATACACCACAAAGTCCTGCTCCGCAGTAGGTAGAGCCAGTATTGGTGCACTCGTAAGTCTCTTCTTAAGCTCCTGGAAGGCTCCTTCACATCTTTCCATCCACTCATACTTGATGACCTTTCTGGTCAGATTGGTAAGCGGGGTGGCAATTTTTGAAAAGTCTTGGACAAATCGGCGGTAATATCCCGCCAAACCCAAGAAACTCCTTACTTCTGTCGGGTTTTTAGGTCTAAGCCAATTTGCCACTGCCTCAACCTTTTGTGGGTCCACTGATACTCCCTCACTAGACACTACGTATCCTAGAAAAGCTACCTTCTCCAACCAAAATTCACATTTTAAGAACTTAGCATATAACTCGTTCCTCCTTAACACATCCAGGGCTACCCGTAAGTGGTGGGTGTGTTCATCTGGGGTCCTCGAGTAAATCAAGATATCGTCAATGAAAACTACCACGAACCTATCCAAATAGGGCTTAAAGACCCTGTTCATTAGGTCCGTAAATGCCGCTGGGACATTAGTGGGACTAAAGGGCATCACTACGAATTCATAGTGGTCGTATCGGGTGTGAAAAGCGGTTTTAGGTATGTCCTCATCCTTGATTCGGAGTCGATGGTACCCCGAACGGAGGTCTATCTTGGAAAAGGTTCCTGCGCCTCGCAGTTGGTCGAATAAATCGTCTATTCTGAGTAGGGGATAACGGTTCTTCATCGTTATCTTTTTCAACTCCCGGTAGTCGATACACAACCTTAGCATCCCGTCCTTTTTCTTCACAAATAAGACTGGGGCTCCCCATGGAGATGTGCTCGGTCGGATATACCCTTTCTCTAAGAGTTCTTCCAACTGGGTCTTCAATTCCTTAAGTTCAGTTGGTGCCATTCGGTAGGGTGCCTTAGAAACGGGGGTGGCTCCAGGGGTGAGGTCGATACAGAACTCCACCTCCCTAGGAGGTGGCATGCCAGGGATCTCATCGGGAAACACATCTAGGAATTCTCTCACTACAGGGATGTCTTCCAAGGAGGGCTTGGCATCCTCAGTATTCACCGCATGACACAGAAATCCCTCACATCCTTTACCCAACAACTTACGAGCTTTCATTGCTGATACTAATTTCACTCCCATTCTAGGACTCTGACCCCTATGCACTATCTTCTCCCCATTGGCCCCTTTTAGAGAAACTTTCTGTTTCGAGCAGTCTATCTGAGCCTGGTACTTAGCCAACCAGTCCATCCACAAAATAACCCCAAAAATAGTTAACTCAAACTTATATAGATCAACCAGGAATTCACATTCATACATTCTAAGGGGGCATCCCTCGTATAGTTCCTCACACAACACAGTCTTCTCATCCGGGAGAGTCACGGATAGTACTGAAGATCTACGAGTGGGGGTGAGCCCTAACGTCTCAACCAGCCTAACAGAAATAAACGAGTGTGTGGTACCCGAATCAAACAACACATCTACTAGTTGAGTTAGGAGAGAGAAAGTACCCGTCACAACATTAGGAGCATCCTCCGCTTCCTCTTTTCGCATCACGTACACTCGGCCCCCGTTGTTCCGGGGTGGTTGCTTGGAGGGTTGGGACTGAGCTGACTGGGGTGCCCGACTCTGCTGGTTGGAGTAGGCCGTCTGCCCTCCCCTAATTTGGGACGAGGATTGGGGCCGCTGCCCATACCCTTGGTTCTGCCTCTGTCCCTGACTATGTCCTTGTCCTTGCCCGGGAGGCGGTGGAGGAAGCAGGCAATCTCGCACTTGGTGTTGATGGCTTCCACAGCGGAAGCATCTTTTCACTGTTCGACACTCCCTGACGAAATGTCCTGACTTCCCGTAAGCGTTGCAGGTCACCTTGGGTCGTGTGTTGGGATACTGGCCCCCTCGATTGAAACTGCCGGAGTGCTGTTCCCCAGTGGGTCTACGGTTATGCTCCTGCGTCTGGAAGGTTCCCCGATTATCTTCCTTCCTCTTGGTACCCCTCTACTCATTGAAGTAATGACTGCGCTCCTTCATTGCTCTTTCTATGTTGATCGCAGTGTCGTGCAGCTCAACATAGGAGGCATATTGCCGCACTGACATACGTTCTTTGATAGTTGGGTTGAGTCCGACCTCAAACCTATTCATCTTCAGCCTCTCATCAGTTACAAAGGTTGGGGCGAAACGTGACAACTCTATGAATTTGGAGGCGTACTCGAGAACGCTCATGCTCCCCTGCTGTAATTGCATGAATTCATTCTCCTTAGCCTTCTGGAGGGAGGTGGGGTAGAAATGTTCTTTGATCATATCCTTAAACTTACCCCACCCAAACCCAGGCTTGTGTTGTCTTTCCCGTACTGTAGCCCACCAAAGGTCGGCTTTATCCTTTAGGTAGAATACTGCAAATCCTACCTTCCACTCCTCAGGGCAGTAGAGTGCATCGAACAACTTCTCCATCCCCCTAATCCAGTCTTCGAAAGTTTTGGGGTCGGGGGTGCCATCGTAAACGGGTGGGTGATGACTTGCAAATCTCTTGAACAAATGCGAATTATCCTCTTCTACCCTTTTCTCCTTAACCTCCATTAACCTATGGATTTGTTCATTTTGGAGCCGCAGTTGCTCCTCTTGCTTCTGCAGCATCTCTAGCGGTAACAAGTTGGTGAGTTCGGCTCCCGTTGGTGGATTTGTTTCATCGATCTGGCTACGAGATCCATTCCCATTCCGGGGGCGCAGGGCCTCCAATCGCTCCCTAAAGGCTGCCATAGGTATGTCCTGGGTTGTAGGGGCCCTCGTCACCGGGTGGGGCCCCGTCTGAGACTCTTCATTATGGTTGTTAGTGTCAGTTCCCGCCATCCTAGTCGAGGGGAAAAAAAAATTTCGGGTTCAGTTCCTTCCCTAATAGTTCACATCCTATAACTCACTAGGTTCCAGGAACATAATGCATGCCAGTGCATATTACCACAATTTTCTTAAAGATTCGTTCACAATACGCACCACCACATTCAGATGGTACATCTATTACATCACAAGCTCAAAAGGTTTATATCATACAGGCACACAGGTACATCATCCACATGTTTCATATATTTCACAACAAGGTGCACAAGTATTTTCAAATAACCCAAGAACACTTTTATTGCATAAATTCTCAGTTTCACAAGGGTTCCTATTAGCACCCTTTTATTACAGCACAACTTTTAACTCAAATAGCCACAATGGCTAGTAACAATTTAAAGAAAATTACTATTACTGCTTCCCTAAAAAGAAATAAAACAACTTCCTAATACTTCTAGCCTTTACTGACTGGGGGCATCCAGTAGACAGGTGCCGCTACGCATTCGACCACATCTATCCCGCTCCCAACGGGTCATCCCAACCTCATTTGCTCCTAAGTCTTCCGAGTGGTTGGAGTGCTCATCCTACACAAGGTGATTCCCTTCTTTATCTCTCTGATCTCCCCCTAAGTCCTCACTGCTCATAAGTTGCACCTCGCTAGCCTCAGAATCTCCCTTAGGGTCTTCCTCAGGGTCTTCCTCAGGGTATTCCTCAGGATCTTCCTCGGGGTCTTCCTCTTCTATGGGCTCTTCCTCTAGGTCTTTCTCTCCCATGGGGTCTCCCTCCTAATCAGTATCCTCCTCTACAGGTGGTGGCGGGTTGGCGTCCCCAGAGTCAGGGGTGGGGGGTTCGTCATAAGGACCTATATCAATGAGGTAGTCCACTAGCTCATTCAGGTTGAAGTTCATAGGTTGCCACTTGCATAAACAACAATCCCCAGCAACCATAAATGCTCTCTCCTCAGGGTGAAGCTCATTGACTCTACAACGCCACAAGGGGTCTCCCCAAAGAGTTAAAAGGAAGAACAGGGCTTGGTTGTGGTCGAACCTCAAACAATCATCAGGAACCTCAGCTAGTCTTCCAAAAAGAAAAATCTCCACTCGCTCCAAGTGACTCTCAAAACTGGCCCCGGGAATCTTCTCCAACCTCCGGTGGTGACACAGTTGTCCCACACACCCATAATGACGGGCCGCATTCATCCTAGACATTAGTAGGCCCAAATCATATATATATATATATATATATATATATATATATATATATATATATATATATATATATATATATATATATATACATATATACAAAAAGGTAACATATATATAAGTATACTCCCTTCCCAACCTGCACTCACACTCCGAGCAGTCCTTATGTCTACCTGTTTTAGGGTTATTAACTAATATTATTCTCTTTATCCTTTAGGCGAGCCTTCAGGTCAGTTAACCTGGGCTCTGATACCACTTTGTAACACCCCCAGATTTCTAATTCTTTATTTACTACTGATTTAACCTGAATGGCAGTAGGAACTCCTAACGGGGTGTTACCGCCGTATTCCCTTCTTGGAAATACCAAGCTGGATATCATAACTGACATTTAAAACAAAGTCCTTACGAATCAAAGCCCACCATACATGGGTCTAAGAATTTTAACACAAAACTTGAACATCATAATTAAACCAACTAGATTCTATTACAACTTCTAAAATCCTTTTTAAGCACAACCAGCATTCGAGCCTCACTCTACTCTCCTGTCCCCGGTCCCAAGTACAGCTAGATCACCTGAAAACAAAACATTTTCTAATGGTGAGATAA
>JAKOGI010001857.1:74773-77273 GCA_029747015.1 Carnegiea gigantea | reverse complement strand
AGGCCAGGGACAGATATATCTCCATCCTCTCCTCTAGCCTCGCTCTTCTCATACAGCAATGCAAAATTGATTGGATTAAATATGGGGATGATTGCACGAGATTTTTCTTCGCCAGAGCAAAACAAAGAAAGTTGGCCACTTACATCTATACTATCTAGGATGCCACTGGAACAGAAGTTGAAGGATTTGATCAAGTCAGCGAAGTGATGCTTTCTTTTTATAAGGACATTTTGGGGTAAACCCCTTTACAGCGGCAACCTATTGACCCAAACACTTTATCACAAGGCTCGGTCCTGTCCTCGGAGCAACAAATTGATCTTTGCAAGCCCTTCAATTACAAGGATATTAAAGATGCTATGTTCTCCATCCCCAACTATAAATCTCCAGGTTCGGACGGTTTTAGCAGTGGTTTTTTCAAAACCACATGGAACATTACAGGCCCTATGGTATGTGCCGCAGTCAGAAATTTTTTCAAAACAGGGCAAATGCCCCTTTTTTTAAGCGCCACGAAGTTGATTTTGCTCCCAAAAGTGGCACATCCTCAAAATGCCTCGAATTTTCGGCCTATATCATGTTGTAATGTCCTGTACAAAGTCATATCCAAACTACTGAGTGCGTGTCTCAAGGAAGTCTTGCCCAGCCTTATCAACCAAAGCCAAGGGGCTTTTGTACATGGGCGTGAAATTATTTATAATGTTCTTATCTGCCAAGATATAGCATAGGGCTACCAAAGGAAGCACATTTCACCCAGATGCATGTTGAAGGTCGATTTAAAGAAAGCGTTTGATTCAGTTCATTGGAATTTCCTTGAAGATCTGCTCAGAGCCATGCACTTTCCTAATGCATATACTAAATGGATTATGGCATGTGTCTCCAATGTGGAATTATTTCTTCACCTCAACGGCCATTTTCACGGAAGCTTCATGGGTCATAGAGGTCTGCGATAGGGAGACCCTCTATCACCTCTTCTTTTCGTGCTGGCTATGGAATATTTTTCCCGGATTATGCAGAAGGCTAGTACTCATCCTCATTTCAAGCACCACCCTCATTGCAAAAAGCTCAATCTCACTCACCTCATGTTTGCGGATGATCTCATCTTATTTGGTAAGGCTAATGTACCAACAATTCATATCATAAAAGATGCCCTTGGAAAATTTTCCCAAAGTATAGGGCTGGAAGCAAATCTCCAAAAATCCCAACTATTCCTAGGGGGATGCTATCCAGTGTTGTATACTCAATGTCTTCAAGCTGCAGGTTTTCAAGAAGGCACACTCCCCATGAAATATCTGGGCATTCCAGTCACAGCTAATCACCTCACCAAACTAGAATGTAGCGCCTTAGTGGAGAAAATCACAGCTCGGGTTCATATTTGGGCCACCAGAAACCTTTCTTTCGCAGGAAGAGCAATGCTTATCAACGGCATTATTTTTGGAATGTTCAATTACTGGGCTTCTATCTTTCTTCTTCCTAAGACTGTGTTAGAGAAAATAACAATCATTTGCAGAAATTACCTGTGGGGTGGAATAGGGGATCACACTAAAGTTCCTCACATCTCATGGGCTAATACGTGCAAAGCTAAGAAGCATGGTGGAATTGGGATAAAGGACTACGAAGCCTGGAATAAAGCTACTATCGCTAAGCTTGTATGGGCCATTGCTACCAAAAAAGATGTGCTTTTGGTGAGATGGGTTCATGACAGATACATAAAGGACAATGACTGGTGGGATTACATCCCTGCCCCCGATAGCAGTTGGACATGGAAAAAGATCTGCACCATCAAAGATATCTTCAAGGCTGGCTGCTACACCCTATATGTATGGCACTTCAGGGCAGGAGTGATTTTAAAGTCAGCACCGGGTACCATTGTCTTATAGGAGGCACCAAAGTGACCTGGGACAAAGTGGTATGGGCTAGGGCTTCAATACCTCGTTATGCTTTCATCACCTGGGTCTATGTGCAGCACAGACTGCCCACAAAGAAGAGATTGAACCGGTTCATCCCCCAAACTGATTTGCATTGTTTACTTTGTAATAACGCAGAAGAAGATGATACCCATCTCTTCACTGAATGTCCATATGCCATTGAGGTATGGGATTCTCTTATGCATTGGTGGCCTCTCCCAAGTCGCAACGCACATGTGGATATGACAGCATCCCATACCAGATACAGGGCTTCTAAAGCACAAAAGCAAATCACTTGTGCAATCTATGCAACTGCTATATACTTTATCTGGTATGCGACGAATCAACTCCTTTTTAAGAACCATCGTGTCTCGGCTCAACATACAGTAAGCATGATCAAGGACCAAATAAGGCACCGTAATCTTTTTCTTAACACCATGTCCTGTAACTATTCCATGCAAATAGACAGCACACTTGGATGATTTCCAAGCTTGTCTGTACAACAGTTTTGCGGCAATGATCAGTTATCCTCCTTACCATATATACATATATATATACACACACACACACACACAAACACACCACATATATATATATAT
>JAKOGI010001857.1:55000-72500 GCA_029747015.1 Carnegiea gigantea | reverse complement strand
ATAAATGTTATAAAAGCCGATGGCTCTTGCTAAAGTAGGATCAGTATCAAATCCTCTTCATTTTGAAAACCATTCTTCACGTTGATCATAGGGATCATCGTAATCAACGATCTATATAAGATACTGGGCTGGTTTGGCTTTTTGATTTTCATATTCGATTATTGCACAGTGTACCTTCAAATATAGGATCTGTTATGTGGAATTTTTATTGGACCATCAGAAAATATAAAAACCCAATGGATCTTCTTAAACATGCATTTGTTGGAATTTGGTTAGTGTTGAGAAACTGGGAACTTTGGATTTGCAATTTCTATAAAGCAAATTATCATCCCGTACGCCCAGGCTTTAATGGTGGGGTCATTTGGAGAGATTGAATTTACTAGGAAGCTAATGCCACCAGCTCCAGACTTATTAGGAAAATAGATTGTTGTACTCCAAGACTCTCAAATATCATAAGAATAGTTATGATAATAATCGATGCAGACTGCATACCACTCATTGAACCATTTTTCTTGAACATGAGAACTTATTTTTTTTTTAGATATCAGAAGGACATCTAAGATAATTAATTTGTAATTCTAGAAGGAAAAATCTTTGGGCAATTAGGTAGGCTAAAGATAGTAGACCAAAGTGTGATCTACTTTTATATGAAATTCCAGATTATCAATAAGGACTTTACTAAAAGGAGAAACCCGTTCTAGTAGGAATGACATTTCATTATGGATTTCCTCCTTTCTGGTAGGAGGTCGCCTTTGATGATCACCATTGACGAGTTCTCGAGTTAAACTATTTGTTAGAGAGTTCTTTAATCCATATATATGTTCAATAGAGAAGGAAAATCGGTTAAGCATAATTGCCAATGCAGGAGTCGCCATTGTGCTCGCATATTTGACAAATTCTTTTTCACAAAATCAAGTATTCCTTTGCAATCAGTTCGAATAAGAAAAGGTTTTGGGGCTAAAAAGATCGAGAACTTTTCAATTCCCCTTATGACTATAAGGATTTTCCTTTCCATCGTGGCATTCTGCATTATTAAAACTTCCACTGTAATATTTACAGAGCTTTTCTCCTTCTTTGATTTTGAGTACCGCACTCTAGTGCTTATTGCTAGCATCTTTGTTAAGAATTAAATCATCTTCCTCATTAGGTAAATTAAAAATAGGAAGATTTTTACACATCTTTTTGAAGTTCTGGACAATCCTTGAATCGTTAGTAGTCTATGTCGAACTCATATCTTTCTTGAGTTTTTGTTGTAATGGCTTTCTTAATTTAGCTAAATCTTTAATAAAATCTAAAGTATAGGTAAAGCATCCAAGAAACCTTTCTAACTATTTCCTATTTTCAATCTTTTCCGAAAAATTCTCTATTTTTTCTAGATTATGTTTTTATAAAATGATCTGTCTAGCTTTTATCTCTAGACCTAAAAACTTAATTTCTTATTCAACATAAATGCACTTACTCTTATCAAGTATAATACCATGGTCAATGCATCTTTGGATGATAGCAAAGACATCATTTTTGTATTGTTCTATGGTTTTAGAAACGACAAGGATATCATCAATGTAAATTAAACAACAATGATCAAGGTCTTTAAAGATGTTATCCATTCTTCTCTGGAATATTTAAGGTGCATTTTTAAGATCAAATGGTATTACTATCCACTTATAATGTCCTTGTGGGGGCACTGAATGCAGTTAAAAGAATGCTTTCTTCATTCATTTTAATTTACCAGTATCCACTTTTACAATTCATTTTTGAGAACCAAGAGGCTCCTTGAATTCTTTTAAAAAGGACTGTTTTGTTAGGAATATAATAACCATTAAAGACAGTATTATCATTGAGTTTTTGATAATTGATTACCATTCTTGCTTTTCCTCTTTTTTCTTCAGCATGATGTCTTACCATAAAAGCAGGACTAGTGTGAGGACTCTTGCTATTCCTGATTAATCCTTTATCCAAAAGTTCTTTGATTTGTTTATTAAATTCTTGGATGTCTTGGTGTGTATACACCATTTGTTTTACTCGAATAATAGTGTTGGGATTTAATAAAGTAATTTTAGCAAATGTTTTATCTTTATCTCAAAATTTTAGAGGATTATTAGAATAGAGTTATTTGCCTAGTTTTTCTTATTGTTCAACAATCTACTCTTTAATAAATAACTCAAGTAATGAGATTGTCAGTGCTACCTCTTATTATGTAGGCATTATCTTCTCACCACGCTGGCTGCATATAAATTAAATTTTCAGATGAGTGTAAGCCTTACTTAATTGTTCAATGGGAACTAAGTGACCAATAATTATAAACATTATTTGGTTTATGGTTTGGATGCATGGAGAATATAATCTTTGAAAATTATTTCTGGTAATCATATCATGAGAGGGCTTATTAGTAGTGCATAGAACTGGTATAATATATTGAACTCCTAATTCTATAGATAATCCTTCTATAGCTTCATTATGGCTCATAATACTATTATCAGCTATCCTCGGTTGTAAAGGATTCTTGGCTTTTTTCCACATCAATTATGGAAATAATGTTTTCTTTTCAAAGTATACAGAACAACCACTATCTATGTAAGCACACAGTTCATATTTATTATATCCCTCTGAACACACCATTATTGGGATATAGATGCTATTAGGATTTGTATTAGTAGCTTCATAGCATATCTCTATGGTTTTGTTTTTGACTAATTCATCCTTATGGATTGGTTGACTAATAGTTCTAGTTTTGTATCCAATGACCTTTTTTTCTAGACTTATACTTCAATTTATTCTAGGTCTTGCAGATTCAAAACTTATTCTACTTATTTCATTAGTTATACTAATTATACCATCTTCTTTAAACGCTTCTTTAGCTGATGAAGATCCTTCTCGCTAATCTGATCTCGTACTCATTCTTTTTAATAATTGAGGTTTAATGGTGATTTTACCCTCTTCATCAATTTTTATTATATTTTTCTTATTGATCTTTGTAGGGTTGGTAAAGCTAGATCTCCATGTATGATTGATTTTTATCTCCAGAGGATTGGACTTAATCTTCTGGATCTTTTGCATAGGGGGTGACTTTCACATTTTTCTGCTTCTATCATTATTACCTTAGTCTTTGGGTCTATTGTATTATCTAGTTTGTAGATAATTTTTCAAAATGTCCTTAAAGGATATCCTCCTCTTTCCATATCCATCCCAACTGTTTTTATCTTAAGGGATAGGAAGTTCTTAGCAAATTCATCCTTTAGACTCACATAATATCCTGGTCGGCAATTGAATCCTACTGACCAATTACATAAATTGGTCTTAATCCCTATGATAATTTGATTATTAAATTTGGTATGCCTAATATCACAGAGTAAAGCATATAGATTAATATCTTTCCTAAAATATTATAATGGAGTGATTTAAACTTGGACCCTTCCTACATAGATATACCTATATTTTATATCTTTGTTATGCTTTAGGATATTCTCTCAATTAATGAGATTAACTTCCCTAATGTCATACTTAAAATCCTTTATGTCAATATCTCCTTCCATCATTTCACATAAATATTTGCTTTTTAATTGAAAGATGAACTTTTTATATATCATGTCTTTTTAGATTATGAGAAGGATCAATTCTCCTTTGACATCATATGATTGTTTCTTCATAATCACTTTCTTCGTATTCATTGTCGAATATAATTTCAATAATTGCTTTGTTGTTACTTAAGGCTAGGTCTAATGCCTCACCTTCACTAAGCTCAACACAATCTAGGCTTCCCAATGTTTCAATAAGCTTATTATTCTTCCTATTTTTGCATTCATTAGCGTAACGTCTTACTTATGTGTATGCCCAGCATTTGCAGTTGTTTTTTCCTGTCGGACAATAAGCTGCTTTCCTAAAAAATCTCCATTTTTTAGGACTAGGTTTGTTATACTATTTTTTCTATATTTCTCTCCTCTTTGCTTGTTAAAGCTCTTTTTCATATAGAATTTTCTTTTTCGTCTTTTTTCAAGTACTTTTCCCCATTCATAAGGTGAATCTCGGTAAGTTAAGAACTGCTTCTTAATCTTTTTTTGCTTTTGGAGATCAAGATATTGATCATTGACCCATTTTCATGGATAAGAGATTCTTGAACCAAAGTTATCAATGACATCTGTTCATTTAAGCCATGCCATATATTTTTCATTAATTATGGAATTTATCGGATATGATAATTTGTCATAGAACATACTAAAATTAGTTTCATGTCTAATTTTGTAATAATATTGACTGAATTCAGCAATATAATTTTCTAGGTATCTCATGTCCCATAATGCAATGTTGGTAATCTATCTTTGCCATTCTTTTGCTTTTTCTTCAAAGTCAACTTTAGCTCTGATGGATTCAGTTTCTATTTCCTTACATAAATTTCTGAACATAGCAGCTGGTATTTTCATCATTCTTAATGTATTTTTATCTCTCCACTTAATGAATCATACCAGTCAGGTATAGTGCCAGAAAAGTTATGTTCGATATAGTTTAGGAAGTTTATAGCAGTCCATGTAGTGTTTAAGTTTAAGATACTATTCATTCCTCTTTTCCAGTGCGCAAATATTTCTTCTTTATTACGGGCTCCATCAATGTTTAAGATATATCCTGTTTAACTAATGGGGGTAATTCCAATTTCTTCAAATGTCATGGTTTTCCTTGGAATGAAACCAAAGGAAAAATTGGTTGTACATCCTGCTGAAAGATACCTAGGTATTATAAAATGAGTATTTCTTCTAGAAGGTTCCCCAAATTCTTCAGGCTTAGAAATGACATTGTTAACTATATTGGTCTCTGTTTCACCTAAGTTGGGTTCTTCACCAATCTCATTGATCTCATCTTCAACAGTCATTTTGCCATATTTTTTAATCCAGTTTTCTTATAACTTCTTCTAATGGTAACACATTGAGATCTTCTAATTTGATCAAATTCATATGCTGATATATTTCTCCTTCTAGTTGGACATTATTGGTCTCTTCATTATCATCAGATAAAATATCATGTTTATCACTGATTATGTAGCTCTTCAAGAGTATATTGTTTGTACTCCATCTTCTTTTTCTTTCTTTTCAGTTGATTTTTCACCAGATTTTTCTCCGACTTCTTTTTGGATTTTTATATCGTGCAAGGGAAAAGAATTTTTGTTTTTTGGGTTTTGGAAAGAATATTTGTGCTGAAATGGAATATTAATACTGGAAGTGAATTTTTCGCTCTGTCTCACTTCATTAATAAGAAAAAGATGGATTACAGTTAACTAATTCTTGAGGTCCTTGACTTCAGTCTTAATGTTAGCTAATTCTGCTTTTAATTCTAAAACTATATCAGTGATATAATTTAATTGAGGTGCTAATGAAATAATTTCTTCCGGTGAGTGAACAATATGAGAATAATTAGGACCAGTACAAGTAGGTGATTATTCAAGCATTAATCATAATTAATTAGCTTAATTAATCATTAATTAGCTTAATTATCCAAATTATTTTTGGTCACATGGCTCTGATACCAGATGAAAGAGGAGTTCGAATACTACTAGTGAGCAAAATATCACATGCATAATTTTAGATTTTCTGAAAGTAAGTTTTTAAGGTTTTGGGCTAAAATACAAATACGAAAAGTTTAGGGGTTTGTAAATAGATTTCAACAGTGATTTGTCCCACAAATGTTAAAGATGCATTAACTTTCTCGTGCTTGATGTACAAATAAATATACTAAAGTTCGATGTACCCAAATGTAAAGTACCCCCTAAAATAAGATGAAAAGGAAGCCCGTATCATTCACATGTTTGACATACCCAGTCTCTTTCCCCCCTTCCTATCTCTCTCATGTTCTGTGAACAAGTTTGAATTAGGTTCATAGATTTATCATTGTTGCAAGTTAAATTCGTAAATTATCGCAAGATTCATTGCTATTGGTGGAAATTTTGTGTTCAATTTCGATCATTTTTCCAAAGATAGTATGGGTTTTGAAGATTCTTTAAGAAACCCTATTTTTTGTGATTCATCTTTTGTTCGAATTTGTTATAGAAAAGGTGACTTTATTTAGACCTGGTAAAACTGACTATAGAGCCGAACTGAATGACCCGGACCCATATTCGACCTGACATTCAAAGTTGGTTCACCCGAAAGTGGACCCGAAATTCGAACTGAACCGAACTGAACGACACCCGACCTGAATATACAAAATTGCTTTTGCATGACTAGCGTGTTGGACCAAAAATCGGTTGATTCGAAGTCGACCGGAAACAAAGTTCACCTGACTCAAACCGAACCTATCTGAAATGTCACTTAATCCGAAACATGACCCCACCCAAATTTAACCTGATCCGTATCCGAACTGTATGACCCATTTCCTACGGCTAAATTTATTGTTTGTTTATGTGAACTATTAATGTACTTTAAAAGTCAATTGGTTGGCTAAATCCTTTTTCCGGTTCTCTCTCTCAATGAATTGATCTTCTAGCTGCTTAAATTTCAATCGGTAAATTCTAACTTTTGTTCTAATTTGTTTGATGCACCAAGAGCATAATCTCTTAGCTATCATTTGTTGATGGTTACAGCCTTATTGGGCCACTATTTTATGATTTGTTTCGAGTAGGGGGGAGGTTTTTGATTTCAGAATTTTTCTCAAAATTTATAGTTGTTGTTGAACTGGGTTTTTGCTAGCACATTGAATGTGTTCATTATTTGCTGAATTTGTTTGTATTTTGTATGAGAAGGATGTAAGGGCTCTTATTATTCGCTTCTATAGAGGCTCTTTTTGGTCTCTTTCTGGCTAATTTAGGGGATGATCGAAAAAATAGTTGTCTTTCAGAGAATAATTTGTATTTAATGTTCAATTGATTTTTCATTATTGAAATTTTGGTGTTTAAATGTTTACAGTTTCTAGTGAATATTTTTGAATCCCTAAATTTGTATTCATGTACAAGTATTTATTCCTTAACTGCAATTTGCTAGAATGACTTTTGTTAATGGGTGATTGTTTTTTTTTTTTTGAAGTCGTCAAGGGGGATAGTTTATCAGGAATACTATATTGTACCTTTTTAGAAAGAATACTGAAGGCAACATGCTCAGGTTTCTTCTATTAGCAGTTGCTTGAGGTTGAAATTGATATATTTTATTGAATCTTTCTTAATTGATTCTATTTTCGTTGCTATGTTTATGGATTTAGCAACTAGTTCGACTTTAGATGACTTCCATTATAACTATAAACCGTAGATTTCTAAATGCTAAAATAGTCTATGAAAGTGTGCTCTATAGGATTTCATTTTGCAATCCTAGTGTGCTCTGTAGGATTTCATTTTGCAATCTTCATGTTCTAAATTCTAGTTTGTACTTTGGATAATATGGTAGCAATTTACCAAATTTATTTGTATCTACTAAATTTATAGTGCAAGGCTTTTGTAATTGTTCTGCTTTCTAAACGATGTGGGAAGTAGGTAACTTTAATACTGCAAACTTTATATTCCAGGTTAAACTTTTTCATGGCCAGCTGCAAGTATTAGAATGAATTGACTAAGCTCATTTTAAATATTGATGACTAAGGAGGTATTTTCCAAACTAGAAATCAAAATTTCCGAAAGATAGATGGATCTTTGATAACTCCTTTGCATAACCTTCTTTAGCTTATTTTTACTTGCTATTATAATTTTGGTTTGCGATTGTAAGGGAAAACCTGTGTACATTATGGGTGATTTTGGTTGCTGAATTTTGTACAACCATTAAGGGAAAGAGGTGAATGAGTAAATATACCTGAACGATGGCTTATTTTTAAGATTCCCATAATTGAGTACTATGAATTAAATTGTAACAAACTGTAGAATTTCTAAATGAGAAACTAAACTAAGTAACTTAGTTATGTATGTTGGATTAGGTGTTTACCTTGCCAAATTTGAATTATATATGCATGTACACACACACACACACACACACACACACACACAAAACACCCGAATTTCTAATTCCTTTCTTTATTACTAATATTAACCAATGCAGCAGTGAAAAATCTAACTGGGGTGCTACTGTCATATTTCCTTCATGGAAATACCAAGTTGAGTATCAACCAGAGCTTTAATGCAAAAGATTCTCCAATAACACTTTAGCTTAAAGATTTCAACCACGACTATAGCATTAACTAAGCTAAACAAAATCCATTACAAGTTCCTTCTCAAAACAAACTAATTGTTCTAAACTACAGTTTAAACGATGAAGACTCGCTCTAACTTTATGTCCCCGTTCCCAAGCATATGCACCTCACCTGAAAACAAAATATTTTACAAAATGCGATAAACTCAATAACAATCACCCCTAACAGTAAAGGTACGCACACAAATTAATTTTTAAAACATTTTAGGGGTGGGGAAGACAAATAGACTGCACTTAAACATTCTCAGTAGAACATACAGCTATACCAGTCCCTTTTTATAAATTTTCAGGTTCTTAAAGGTGAGCGACCCCTCTGGGTCTCATGGCCTGCGCTTGGGTTTAATGCAACCACTTCACCTTAACCTAGCCTACTGTCACATGGACGGTTACAGCTAACCTGACCCAAGTGCCAATAGGGCACGTGGCCTCTCACATGCATGCACTTTTTCTCGGGGAAGGCTAATTGCCTTCAACAAGAAACATAGCTCACAGTCTCACCGACAAAGCTGTTTATTACACATTCATACTTACTCTTAAAATTTCACATCAAGATACATATTACGACCCGACCCAATTTGACGCCCAAGAGATTCCGCAATATACAGATATATTTTCTTATCACAATCAGTCCAATCCCCAAACGCACACTGATATAGCAAGATAACTCAACACAAGCCACACAACTATTTCATTCCACATTCAACCAGTAAAATTCATAATTCCACGTGTAACAAAGCCCTTACCAATCTCATCAAACACATTTACCGAATAACTTCGGGGAAGGTTTAGGGTATGATTATTACTTGAAAATCCGTAAAATTACGGGCTTGGTTTCTTAATTGGGCCTAATAATCAGTGCCTGGACCAAAACAACAACTGCACTTAGTCCAAACCTCACAAACCACATCTACAGCCCATCCCTCACTTCAAATAATTTTTTCACAATTTTTAGACACTCTTAGGAATTTCCAGACGTGGTTATTCCAGTGTCCAGTGCATGTTAGAATTTAAGTCCAACTTCCAGAAGCCATAACTAGAGATCCTGACGTTAATACTCGAAAGTTTTATCCATTTTAGAAAGGTCAACTCATCCATACAAGTCATATGCTCAATGTTTCTCCCAAATCTGCCGACTACTAGGTCGAAAATCTCAAAACAAAATCCCTAGCACTGACAGTCCAGATTTGGATAGCCTCCAATAACTTACCCATAGCTTGCTCAATTTAAATCTGATTCTAGTGATTGAAAAGTCGTAGTGTAGAGGACACTTTGACCTAACTACCATAAAAATTTTGTGATTTTGGGATCAGTGCAACTCCATGGGCAAATTTTTATAGCCGAGATAAAATCTATCCCAAACCAGTGACGTATTGCCCAAACCTTAACCCTAAAGTGTGCCCCCTTTATGGCCACATTTTTAAATACAATCAATCAAAAATCTATATTGATTCCAACAATCCTATGTCCCCCACTAATCCAAATCAAGCCAAGTTCTCTAAGTTGAACCAAAACGATTATCAAAAATCACTTTTATGCTCACCTTGATTCGATCTTGGGAGAAGAGGGATTGAATCGCCACACCCGTGATGGTTAGAATCTGAAAAAAATTGTAAAACTTGTATTAAAATTTGTTCACTTGAATTCTTAACTCAAAACCACAAAAACATTAAAAACTCTAGCTTTTGGGTCTTGTTTGCATGGGCTGCATGGGGTGCATCTCATCTGCCACAAGCAAGGGAGAAAGAGAGTGAGGGGACGGCTGGCTGGTGGTTCTGACGGCGGCAGGGCGACGGTTGAGCGATGGGCTGGCCGGCGAGAGAGCTGTTACTGGAGAGAGAGAGGGAGAGAGGGCACCAAGAGAGAGAGAAGGGCGAGCTAGAGAAAGAAGGAGCGTGAGGAGAGGGAGGGTGTGGGGGTGAGGGGTGCTGCTACTAGGGTTTAGGGGAAGGGGAGGGGTTGCTGAGGCTAGGGTTTTCAGTGGGGGGGAGAGGCCGTGGCTAGGCCTGAAGGGAAAGAGAAAGTGGGGGTCAGGGGAAGCTCTTAGGGTTAATCTTAGGGTTAGGTAAGAATTTTCTTTTTTTTTTTTTGAGGGGGGAAAAATGTAGAAATTTTAAAAATGAATGTTAGAGGGAAAACCAAACATTTTAACAAAATAAGAGTAAGGAAATTTCAGAAGGATATGGGTTGGAGAAAAAATGCAAATAATTTTAACAAAGTAGAAGTAAGGTGGGTCATGATAAAATTTTATATATATATATATATATATATATATATATATATATATATATATGTATATGTATATATATTTATTTATTTAAATTTGGCTTGACTTAGACCATAAGTCTTATGTCGGTCCATATTAATAGTAACTCTACCCACAACTGAATTTATGGGGTTTTACATACTACCCCACTTAAGAAAGTTTCGTCCTCAAAATATAAATGAATTGTGACATATTCTAGCATCATGAAAATGAATTTTTCGGATTTTACATCCTACCCCACTTAAAAAAGTTTCGTCCCTGAAACTTATATGCACCTGATGAAAACAAGTGAGGGTATTTGTCTTGCATCTCCTGCTCTGGTTCCCAGGTTGCTTCTAAAATCTCGCGATTGGCCTAGAGGAGCTTCACCTAGGGCACCGTCTTTCTACGAAATTATTTCTCTCACCGATCCAGGACCTACACCGGCTGCTCCTCATACGACAGGTCTTCTTGAAGCTGTATGGGGTCGGGCTCGATCACATAAGAGGGATCTGGGATATATTTTCATAGCTGTGACACATGAAACACATTGTGCACCCTCGGAAGCTCAGGCGGTAGTTCTAGCCGATACGCTGCCTCCCCAATCCTTTGTTTAACTGGTTACGGCCTGATGTACCTTGGGCTAAGCTTTCTTACCATACTAATCTCGCGATTCAATTGGTTGGGGATACTTTGAGCAACACTTGATCTCCCTCTTGAAATTCTAAGGGCCTGCGCCTTCGATCGGCGTAGCTTTTCTGGTGGCTCTCATCCGTTCTTGAATCACTTGGATCTCATCAGTGGTAGCTTGAATTAATTCAGGTCTAATGGTCAGGGCCTCATCAATTTCTTGCCAATAGAGCAGGGTCTGGCATCTTCTTCCATATAACGCCTCGTATGGGACCATCCTAATACTTGCGTGGTAGCTGTTGTTGTAGGAGAATTTGATTAGTGCTAGCTGTTCGTTCCACACTTTCTTAAAGTCCAGGGCATAGGCTCTCAGCATGTCTTCTAGTGTCTGAATGGTGCGTTCAGTTTGCCCGTCCGTAACAATGTCCCAAATGCCTCCTATAGCTTTTGCCAGAAACCCGACTGAAACCTAGTGTCTCGGTCTAACACTATGGAGTTGGGCATTCTGTGTAGTCTCACTATCTCCTCGAGGTATGCTTGGGCTAGCTAGTCCAGAGTCCCGATATTCCTCATGGCTATGAAATGCGTCGTTTTAGTGAGTCGATCCACTATTACCCAGATTGCGTTATTCTTCTTCTGGGTCAGGGGTAAGCCTACCACAAAATCTATAGACACTTAATCCCACTTCCACCTAGGGACGTCCAATGGTTGCAAAAATCCCACCAGCCGCTGGTGTTCAATCTTCACCCTTTGACAGGTTAAGCACTTTACCACATATTCAGCTACCTCCTACTTCATGTTACTCCACCAGAATGTCTGTTTTAGATCTTTGTATAATTTGTTTCCCCTTGGATGCATAGAGTGGGGAATATTATGACCCTCATCCAAAATCTTCTTCTTAAGCGCCTCCACTGGAGGAACACACACCTGGTTATGGAATCTTATAGTACCATCCTCATAGATCACGAACCCAGTTGCTTTCCCCACCAATATCTCTTCCCTATTCCATTCCAGTTGAGGGTCTGTAGCTTGCGCTATACGGATTTCCTCTATAAGGGTTGGCTGCACTTCTATAGCGTAAAGCATAGACTGGGTTCTCGGGTGATTACTTTAACCTCCATCCTACATAACTCCTCACATTAGTCACTGGGTAATTCTAATAGGCAGGTAAGGGCTGGGTACGATCGGCAACTCAAGGCATCTGCCACCACATTCGCCTTTCCTAGGTGATACTGAAAGTATACATCATAGTCCTTGAGGAATTCCAACTGCCTTGTTTGGCTCAGATTTAGGTCCTATTACGAGGAGAGATAATTTAGGCTCTGGTGGTTGGTGAAAACCTCATAACGTACCCCATATAGATAATGCCTCCAAATCTTTAGTACGAATACGACACCTGATAGGTTTAGTCATGAGTCGGGTAGTTCTGCTCGTGAATCTTTAGTTATCGGGAGGCATAAACTATAACATAACCCTCTTGCATTAGCACGCATCCTAATCCACTTCTAGACGTGTCACTATACACCACAAAATCCTTGTCACTAGTGGGTAAAGCCAATATGGGTGCACTCATTAGTCTTTTCCTGAGTTCTTGGAAAGCTTCTTCGCATTGCTCCGTCCATTCATATTTAATAACCTTCCTTATCAAGTCGGTGAATGGGGTAGCGACCTTTGAGAAGTTATGAATGAACCTACGATAATACCCTGCCAACCCAAGAAACTCCTTACTTTCGTCATGCTCTTAGGGGTCGGCCACTTTGTTATGGCCTCTATCTTCTAAGGATCTATAGGCATTCCTTCATTAGACACTACGTGCCTTAAAAATGCCACTTGTCCCAATCAAAACTCACACTTTGTCAACTTAGCATACAACTCGTGCTTCCCCAGTGTCTTTAGAAAGGTCCTCAAGTGGTGGGTGTGATCTTCTAAAGTCTTCGAGTAAACCAATATGTCGTCCGTGGACACTACCACAAATTGGTCTAGATAAGGTTTAGAGACTCTACTCATGAGATCCATGAATGCTGCTAGGGCATTTGTGAGTCCAAAGGGCATCACTACAAACTCGTAATGCCCATAACAGGTACAGAATGCGGTTTTGGCTATGTCTTCATCCATGATTCGGAGTTGATGGTACCCCGAACGGAGGTCTATCTTACAGAATGTCCCCGCTCCTCTGAGGTTGTCGAAGAGGTCATCTATCCTAGGCAAAGGGTAATGATTTCTGATCATTATCTTGTTCTGTTTCCTGTAGTCTATGCACAACTTCAGAATTCCATCCTTCTTTTTCACGAATAATACCGGGACTCCATGGAGATGTACTCAGTCAGATATACCTTTTTTCTAACATCTCGTCTAGCTATATCTTTAACTCCTTAAGCTCCGTCGGTGCCATTTGATAGGGTACCTTAGAGATGGGGGTGGCTCCGGGTATCAGATCAATAGAGAACTCTACTTCTATAAGGGGTGGCATGCTAGGAATCTCCTCTGGGAATACATTTGGGAATTCCCTCACTATTAGAATGTCTTCAACGAAGGATTCAACCGTCTTGGTTTCCACTACGTTATATAACAACCCCTTGCATCCTCTTCCTAACAACTTATGGGCTTTTGTTACGGTGATCAACCTCACTCGGGGTCTTGAAGCCTTACCTTTGTGTACTACTTTCTCCCCATTGGGTCCCCTTAGGGTGATCCTTTATTTTGTGCAGTCTATCTGAGCCTGATATTTTGTTAACCAATCCATCCCCAGAATGACCACAAATTAGTCAACTCGAACCTATATAGGTTAGCTAAAAACTCATGCTTATGCATTCGAATAGGGTAGTCCTCATATAGTTCCTCACACCTTACTATAGAGAGGGTTTACTAGTTGGAACTAACCCTAATGTCTCAACCAGTTTAATAGAAATAAAAGAGTACGTAGCATCCGAATCAAACAAAACATCTATTGGTTGAGCTTAGATAAAGAATGTACCTGTTACCATGTTTGGAGCATCCTCTACTTCTTCCTTGCGCATCACGTAAACTCTGCCCTTAGTGTTTTATGGCGGTTGGTAAGGAGGTTGAGCTTGATTCTACTGGGGTGTTCGGCCCTGATGATTTGGATTGGCCATCTTGCCACCCCTGTTCTGGTAATGCTGTTGGGGCTGCTGTCCCTATCCCCCATGACATTGGCCAGCAGGACGTGGGGGATATGGGCAATCACGGATCTGATGTTGAGGGCACCCATAGCGAAAACACCTCTTGATCGAATGACACTCCCGGGCATAATGTCTTGGATTCCCGCAAGCATTGCAGGTTACCGTAGGCCGAGTGTTGGGGTGTTGGCCTCCACACACGTTATTGTTGAAGTAATGGTTTCCAGGGAGCCTCTTGTATGGTTCTTGCAAGGGGAAGTTTTCTCGCTTATCTCCCTTCCTCTTAATTCCAAGCTACTCATTGAAGTAATTGTTTATGTCCTTGATCGCCCTCTCTACATTCACTGCAGTATCATACAAGTTCACGTAGGAGGTGTACTAACGCACCGACATCCTTTTCTTGATGTTAGGGTTGAGCTTGGCCTCGAACCGGTTCACCTTGAGCCTCTCATCGGCTACGAAGGCTTGACGAAACGGGAAAGTTCCATAAATTTGGATCCATACTCCAAGACACTCATTTCTCCTTGTTACAGCTGCATGAACTCATTCTTCTTTCCCTTCTGGAGGGATACGGGATAAAAATGGTCTTTGCTCAACTCCTTGAGCTTTCTTCAATCGAATCCAGGTTGGCCCACCATAGGTCAGCCTTGTCCTTCAGGTAAAACACCACAAAGCCCACCTTCCACTCCTCAGGGCATTGTAGAGCATCAAATAACTTCTCTATGCCCGAATCCAGTCTTCGAAGGTTTTGGGGTCAAGGGTGCCACCATAAACAGGTGGGTTATGACTTGCAAATTCTTGAACATATAGGAATTATCCTCCTCAACCTTCCTCTCCTTAGCCTCCATCAGCTTTTGCAGGTGCTTATTTTGGCACTGCAGCTGTTCCCTTTCTTCTGCAGTAGCTCTAGTAGTAGGAGGTTGGTAAGTTCTACTCCAGTAGGTGGGTTGGTTTCATCCACTTGACTGCGGGACCCATTCCCATTCCTGGGGCAGAGGGCTTCCAACCGTTCCCTGAAGTGGGACATGGGAATCTCCGGGTTCACAGGGTCCTTGAGACTGGATGGGGCCCAGTGTGAGATTCGTCATTGTTTCCTACTATCCTTTTTGATAAATAAGTCGATTTTCCTCTTCTCTTAATAGCTCACGATACGCGTAGTACTATAGTTCACTAAGACATCACATACTACTGTATCATATAGAAACTTTACATGGGGTTTTGTCTGCAATCATATCAACCTGGCCACACTCACGTGGCCCAGTCACTTCATCACATGCCTTATACACATCATATCGGCGACACGTTCACATAGTTCACATCATTTAAAAGTAACGAGCATTGGCATCTAAGTAAAAAGTATTTTTAATCGCATTGATTTTAAACCTCAAACATTCTATACTAATACTCTTCATTACATAAATGATCAATAACTTTATTAGCCCATAGTGGCTTAACAAAAGAATAGAAGGATAAACTAAATAGCACAGTCCTAGAAGACAAAACTTTTTGAATCAGCTACTAGCTTCTACGAGCTGGGGGCATCCATTGGGCAGGTACCCTAACACATCCGATCAAATCTATCCCGCTTCTAGCGTGTGACCTCAGGCTCGAGTTGCTCCTCGACTAGGTCTACCTCTATCAGCTATTCCTCTTCCGAATCCTCACCTTCTAAGGGTTCCTCCTCGGGTTCCTCATCCTCTAGAGGCTCTTCCTCAAGGTCTTCTTCCTCTATGGGGTTCTCCTCGAGATCATCCTCCTCTAAAGGTTCCTCCTCGAGGTCTTCCTCTGGATCTTCCTCATGGTCTTCTTCCTCCAGTGGGTCTTCCTCAGGATCATCCTTCTCTAAAAGTTCCTACTTGGGGTATTCCCATGGGTCTTCCTTAGGTTCATACTCAACTGAGGGTTCCTCTCTAGGGTTTTCCTCCTCAATGGGTTCCTCCTCCCCCTCATCCTCCCTGCCTATAAGCTCGTTTTCCCCTATTGACTCCTCATCCTCGGTATCCTCCTCTGCCAGGATGGTAGGGTGTCATTCTTAATGTTAAGGGTGAGAGGTTCATCATATGGGTCTATATCTATGAGGCGGTCCATTAGCCCATGCAAATCCAACCCTATAGGCTCTCACTCACACAAACAACATCCTCCAGCAACATGGAAAGGCCTACTCTTAGGGTGGAGCTCCTTTACCCTATAATGCCACAGTAGCTCCCTCGAAAGAGTCAAAAGGAAGAATAGGGCCTGGTTGTGATCAAATCTCAAGTAGTCGTTCAGAATCCCTAATAGCCTCCTGTGGATAAAGGTCTCAATCCTCTCTAAATGACTTCCTAAGCTAACTAACTCAAGGCATCTTTCCCATCCACTGATAACGGCATTGCCGTCTTGTACATCCATAGTGGCGAGTTGGGTTCATCCTATGCATTAACAGGTCCACATTAGATACTTGATTACAAATAAGTAAGCATATGTAGACATGCTCCCCTTTTTCCCCATCTTGCATTCACACTCTGAGTAGTCCTTAGGTTTACAAGTTTTAATTTCTAATTTTTATTACTGATTACAATCTTTTAGGTGAGCCTTTAGGTCTCTAATTCCTTTCTTTATTACTAATATTAACCTAAATGGCAGTGGAAAACCTAACTGGGGTGCTACCATGGAAATACCAGGCTGAGTATCAACCAAAGCTTTAATGCAAAAGAATTTCTAATAACATTTTAGTTTAAAGATTTCAACCACGACTATAGTATTGACTAAGCTAAACAAAATCCATTGTAAGTTCCTTCTCAAAACAAACTAATCGTTCCAAACTATACTTTAAATGATGGAGCCTCACTCTATCTTTATGTCCCCGTTGCCATGCGCTTGCATCTCACTTGAAAACAAAACATTTTACAAAATGAGATAAACTCAATAACAATCACCCCTAACAATAAAGGTACGCACAAAAATTCATTTTTAAAACATTTTAGGGGCGGGGAAGATAAACAGGCTGCACTTAAACATTCTCAGTAGAACATACAGCCATACCAGTCCCCTTTTATAAATTTTTAGGTTCTTAAGGGTGAGTGACCCCTCTGAGTCTCATGACCTGCACTTCGGTTTAACACAATCGGTTAACCTCAACCTGGCCTACCGTCGACTTGGATGGTTACTGCTTAACCATACCCTGACCTGCCATCGCATGGATGATTACCGCTAACCTGGCCCACGTCCCAACAGGGCACGTGGCCGATCACATGAATGCACTTTCTCCTGGGGAAGGCTAATGGCCTTCAACAGCAAACATAGCTCACAGTGTCACCCATAAAGCCGTTTATTATACATTCGTACTTACTCTTAAAATTTCA
>JAKOGI010001857.1:0-50000 GCA_029747015.1 Carnegiea gigantea | reverse complement strand
CTTACACCTATGTATTACACAAATCCCCAAACAAATTAGCCAAAAGATTTAAAAAAATTCATCTAGTAAATAATTAAAAGGTGACTATCAAAGAAAATTAGGAAAGAAGGAATGTTAGAGAAGCTATTTCCAAAATAAATTGAAAAAATTTCCGAGACCGAGAGAGAGAGAGAGAGAGAGAGAGAGAGAGAGAGAGAGAGAGAGAGAGAGAGAGAGAGTGCTTTGATGAGAGAAAGAGACATGAACAAAATCAACGTCTAAAAGCATCTAAAGCCCCAATATTCATGCATCATGAAAAATAGAGGGAGTAGGTAGTTAATCCCCTAGGTTTTTTTTTTAAAAATAAATAAAATTAAAGAAGTATTTTGTTTTGAGGTAAATGATAGTTACAAACTATTTTTTAACTTTAACAAAATTAAGGATTTAGATTTAATGAGTAGATAATTTTTATGGCCAAGATTACACCAAGTTCCGGAAATCATTCTCGTGTTGGTATTTAGGGTTTTTCAAATATTGCTATTAATATAGTATACATAGATAGATAGATTAGAATACAAAATTAACGGCTTAGATTTAATAGATGACTAATTTTTATGGTTGAGATTATATTAAATCATGCAAATTACTCCCGTTGTAGCTGCCATTTTAGGTTTTCCCAAAGATTATCACTTTTTTTTTGAGTGTTTGCATTTTTTATTGGATAATATGATTATCATGTATCCTTTATCACATATAACTGAAATTATAAGCAATTTTTTTAAAAAATAAAATTATAAATGGATATTTTAGTTAGATAAGGTTGGTTTTTTAACTAAAATCTACGATTTAGATTTATGAATAAATACAACTACCTAATTATTAGGGGTTTTTTAAAATAAAAATAAAGAGATATATTAACTTTAGAATCGACTACTTAGAATGCATAAATAATTTTAATTGTTAAGATTGCACCAAATTCCATAAATCACTCTCATCGCAGCATTCTAGGGTTTTCCAAAGATTGCTATTAGTATATTATAGATAGATAGATAGATAGATAAATAGATAGATTAGATATAAAATCGATGGCTTAGATTTAATAGATGACTAATTTTTATGGTGGAGGTTGTATCAAATCCTACAAATCACTCCCGTCGTAGTTGGTATTTTTGGTTTTTTCAAAGATTATCACTTTTTTTAACTCTTTGGATTTTTTTACTAGATAATACTATTATCATGTATCATTTATCACATATAACCGAAATTATAAACGATTTTTTTAAAAAATAAAAGTTATAAATGGGTATTTTACTTAGATAAGGTAGTTTTTTAAAGCTAAAATCCAATGCTTAGATTTAATGAATAAATATAACTGCATAACTTTTTTTTCTAGATAATTGGATTGTCATTTATCTTTTATCATGTACATCTGAAATTATGAAGAGTTTTTTTAAATAAAAATAAAGAGGTATATTAACTTTAGAATCGATGACTTAGATATAATGCACAAAAAATTTTAATAGTCAAGATTGCAACAAATTTCTCAAATCACTCTCGTTGCAGTATTCTAGGGTTTTCCAAAAATAGCTAATAGTATAATTTATGTGTGTGTATATATATATATGTATGTATGTATGTATGTATGTATGTATGTATGTATGTATATATATATATGTATGTATTTATATATATATATGTATATGTATATGTGTGTGTATATATATATATATATATATATATATATATATATATATATAGAGAGGAGAGAGAGAGAGAGAGAGAGAGAGAGAGAGAGAGAGAGAGAGAGAGAGAGAGAGAGAGAGCTAGTTCATATGTTTGGGTGATGGAGATCCCTCCATGCCCCTTAATTTGACACATTAAATCAGTAAAGGTTATTTCATTTTGGTGACTAAAGGATGAATAAATCATCCTTATTTTGTTTAAGCCCTAAAATAGCAGGTCATGGTTTTCTTCCAGCAGCAAACCTGGCTTTTGAGAGGTTAATTACTTAAATCTCTTTAACGTTTAAGTCCAATATTTTACACTGGGATTGAAGTTCAGGAAGTCAGCTTTACATCAAAATAAGTTTCATCCCATTTGGACTTCATTTACCCTCTCAAATTAGCCAAGAAATCCAAGATATACAAACTACTAGTTCAGCCAGAATGTACCCGGTTTTTGTTATGTGATTTGATAAGCTTAATGGTGGTTTAAGTCTTGGATTTTTACCTTTTTGGAATCCCCACGATGTCTACTTTTAGGTCCAAGCATTGAATTCTAATCATACCTAGAGGAAGCAAAGAGATCGAGTCATTTTCTCAAACCTGCTAGTTTTGGTCCAAAACTATGCGGTTAAATGTTTTAGTAGAATTAACCTACTTAAACATGGTTTAACCTTGATTTATTTGTTGAGGGCATTTGTACACACCCTAAGGTTTTCCCCCGAGGCCTGAAAACAGAATCATACTCGCTTTTGCTGAGGATAAAATTGGTTGTAAAACTGGCTCAATTCTGCTTGTGAATCCGGTTTGACAGCAGCAGCTTATTTTCCTTCTCTAAAGGGTTTCCTCCCTTCCAATGCTGAGTGGCACACATCCCAAGCCATCTAGGAGGCCAATCATCAGCTGCAAGAGGAGTATACCTTGAACAAGAGTAACCAATGGGAAGCAAAGGCAGCTAGACATGTCTTTTGAAGCTCATTGGATGGCCGAAAAGGAACTTTGCTTTACGGCTGGCCAATTACATTTCAGCTAGCATTCTGGTTGTTTAATCTTAAGTATGAGTTGATTACTATGTAATAAACACTAGCCTTGCTTTCCTTAATGCTTTGGATGTATTTAGATTAGCTTAATACGCTTTGTACATGGTTAGCTCTAAACCGTATGCATTAGCTTAGTTAATACCTTTCCTCACAAGGAGGGTAAGGTCTAGGTGCTTGTTTGCTTGCTTACTTGCATGCTAGGCTTGTATTAAAAGCAAACACACGACCCTCTTGTTTAAAAAAAAAAATTCAGATTTTGAATCAAAACCCAAGTTGAGAGCATTTGTGCTTTCTTGCTTTTGTACACTCAAATACTAAGCTTGCTTATCGTTAACTAGGCCGGTTAAGTTGGTATTCAAGTGTAGTCTTAAACTTGATTAAGTGCTATTTTTGTGTCTTAATCATAGTTTAGGGGCCCTAAACCTTCATTTGGTGGTGTTTCTGTATCCAAACAAAAGGTTTAGAACTATCCATCTACCTTGTGTATCTACATGGTTTCAAGTGAACTTTGCTAGTTTTCAACTTACATTGAATTCTAGTTTGAGTTTGCAATTAATCCCTTGAAGATACATCAAGTTCCTTTTTCTTTTCCCATTTAGAATCCTTGGTTCTAAATACCATTCCTACCTCACGTGTTTGTTGCCTCACAAACAGCTTATTACGTGCCACTTTCATTGGTTTCTCTATGATTGTATTCTCTCTTAGTTTTAAGCTTTCACTCTTACTTTGAGTTTTAGCATTAACCCTTGGGAGATACATCATATTTGGTATCAGAGCTTGGTTTCTCCTAGGCCTAATATGTCCCTCACACTTCCAAGGCCACCCAAACACAAACGACAAAGCTTGCTATTTTCAGCCGTGCAAGGTAGAAAAGTAGCACGGCCACCCCGTGCCTCCTAAGCATGACCGTGCCACCATAGTCCGTGTTGAATCACTTGCTTAAACCACCTACTTCAAGGATGAATGCCACAAGCATGACCCTAGAAGAAAGGTTTGATGCACTGATGAGACAACATGAGTTGATGCTCGGGGAAAGCCTAGTTCCTCCAAACCGACCCAACCTTGCCCTTATGAGCATTACAAGGTGTTCTAAGTGTCAAGGCTTTGGTCACATAACCTTGGTCTGCCCAAATCAAGAAACCATTGCCTTGGTCGAACGGGAAGCAGCCATGGAGGTTGAGCTAGAGGAGGAAAGTAAAGAAAAAAATGGGGAAGTTTTTGAAGAAGTAGTGATCAAAGGGGATGAAGGTGAAATACTCAGTTTAGACACCCACCATCCACCAAGAAGTAATGAGTATCTTGACCTTCTTACCACTTTTCATGAACCACCAAACCTATCACCCACTCCACCCATACCCAAAGCACTCAAACAAAATTTCTATCATTTCATTTCAGAACCATTCCTAACAGCTCGGAATTCTGAATTAAGAACACTTGAAGAAATGGTTCAAAGCATGCATGAAGAGACCCCTTCATGCACCATTCAGATCAGCAAGGGAAGAGCAAAGAAAAGAGTCTCTAAATCTAAGAGAGACTTGTTTGACTGGCTAATTTTATTTCAGCCAGAACTGAAGCAAGAAGGGAAGGTAATTACCTAATCTGATTTGGGCACAAATCTTTTTCAAACAAGGGGAGGATGATGGAGATCCCTCCATGCCCCTTAATTTAAAACACTAAATCAGTAAAGGTAATTTTTTTTGGTGACTAAAGGATGAATAAATCATCCTTATTTTGTTTAAGACCTAAAACAGCAGGTCATGGTTTGCTTCCAACAGCAAACCCGGCTTTTGAGAGGTTAATTACTTAAATCTCTTTAAGGCTTAAGTCCAATATTTTGCATTGGGATTGAAGTTCAGGAAGTCAGCTTTATACCAAAACAAGTTTCATCCCATTTGGACTTCATTTACCCTCTCAAATTAGCCAATAAAACCAAGATATACAGACTGCCAGTTCAACCAGAATGTACCCGATTTTGGTTATGTGATTTGATAAGCTTAATGGTGGTTTAAGTCTTAGATTTTTACCTATTTGGAATCTCCAAGATGTCTACTTTCAGGTCCAAGCATTGAATTCCAATTATACCCAGAGGAAAGAGATAAAGTCATTTTGTCAAACCTGTCAGTTTTGATCCAAAACTGCGCGGTTAAATGTTTTAGTAGAATTAACCTACTTAAACATGGTTCAACCTTGATTTCTTTGTTGGGGGGGTTATACACACCCTAAGGTTTCCCCCCGTGGCCTGAAAACAAAATCATACTCACTTTTGTTAAGGATAAAATTGGTTGTAAAACCGGCTCAATTTTGCCTATGAACCCGGTTTGACAGCAGCAGCTTGTTTTCCTTCTCCAAAGGGTTTCTGCCCTTCCAATGCTGAGTGGCACACATCCCAAGCCATCTAGAAGGCCAATCATCAGCTACAAAAGGAGTTTACTTTGAAGAAGAGTAACCAATGGGAAGCAAAGATAGCTAGGTATGTCTCTTGAAGCTCATTGGATGGCCGAAAAGGAACTTTGCTTTATGGCTAGCCAATTGCATTTCAGCTAGCATTCTGGTTGTTTAAGCTTAAGTATGAGTTGATTACTATGTAATAAACATTAGTCTTGCTTTCCTTAATGCTTTGGATGTATTTAGATTAGCTTAATATGCTTTGTACACGGGTAGCTCTAAACCATATGTATTAGCTTAGTTAATACCTTTCCTCACAAGGAGGGTAAGGTCTAGGTGCTTGTTTGCTTGCTTACTTGCATGCTAGGCTTGTATTAAAAGCAAACATATGGCCCCCTTATTAAAAAAAAATCAGATTTTTAATCAAAACCCAAGTTGAGAGCATTTGTGCTTTCGTGCTTTTGCACACTCAAATACTAAGCTTGCTTATCCTTAACTAGGCCGGTTTAGGTGGTGTTCAAGTGTAGTCTTAAACTTGATTAAGTGGTGTTTCTGTATCTTAATCATAGTTTAGGGGCCCTAAACCTTCATTTGGTGGTGTTTTTGTATCCAAACAAAAGGTTTAGAACTATCCATCTACCTTGTGTATCTACACGGTTTCAAGTGAACTTTGCTAGTTTTCAACTTACATTGGATTCTGGTTTGAGTTTGCAATTAATCCCTTGAAGATACATCAAGTTCCTTTTTCTTTTCCCATTTAGAATCCTTGATTCTAAATACCATTCCTACCTCACGTGTTTGCTGCCTCACAAACAGCCTATTACGTGCCACTTTCATTGGTTTCTCTATGATTGTATTCTCTCTTGGTTTTAAGCTTTCACTCTTAATTTGAGTTTTAGCATTAACCCTTGGGAAATACATCATTGGGTGTCTCATTACATATCTCCAACTATGTTATGCCTCACTAGAACACCCACCAATAAAAGAGAAAAAATCTTTCGTCGAGGATTAGAACAACAAACCAATGATGCATGGACCTTAGTGTAAAAAGGGTGTGGAAGATAATTAGATTGCTACATGCAACTAAAAAGAGGAGTGGCGTCTGAACTTCAAGTAGTAGGCATTCTATTTAGAGGTGGTTTGGTGTCTGTTAATGTATATGCCTCAAGAGAGATGGAGAAGTGGATACATCGCCAAGACTTCCTAAGCGAAAATAATAATGATAATTGGAAGATAAATGAATAGACAATCAATGTTAGCATTAGTCAACTAATGCATGCACAAATCCATCCTTGCCTTGGTTGTTATCCAACTTTTGAGGTTAAAATTCATTTGAAATTGTAATTTGTGCAATTTAACTGTATCATTCTTCATCAAAGAAGAAAAGTGAAAACTTGACTTTATGGGTTTAAGTTCCACATTAATTGAATGCCAATTAATCACTAAAAATAATTCCATTGATTAATGAAACTGCATCTATTGATTACTAGTTATAACTATAAACAAAAAATATACTATAAATTTTACTAAAAATCAAGCTCAATTACAACAAATAAAGCTCATCTAACTATGACTGAGGATACAGTTCACGACCAAAGAACATATTTATAATGATCATCACTAAACATGATTCGAATGATCACTAAAATAATTTATTAATCTCTAACTAAGATTATAAGTAAAAAAACATATTATAATTTTCAAAAAAAAAAGGAATTAATTACAATAAAAATAAAGCCCACATAGCTGTAATTGAGAATATAGTTCATGATCAACGAATGTATTTCTGATGGTCACCATAAATAGGTTAATTGTTCACCAAATATACTTATTATGATCACAAAAATTAGACCCATTGATCACCAACTATAATTATAAATATAAATATCAATTATAAATCCTACTGAAAATAAAGCTCAATTACAACAAATAAAACTAATCTAGCCTCAATTGAGAATATAAATTCATGATCAACAAACATATTTATAATGATCAACATGAATAAATCAATTGATTACTAAATATAATTCTGATTATCACTAGAACTATATATACAGATATGTGTGTGTGTGTGTGTGTGTGTGTGTGTGTGTGTGTGTGTGTGTGTGTGTGTGTGTGTGTGGATATATCTATATATATATATATCTATCTATCTATCTATATATATATATATATATATATATATATATATATATATATATATATATATATATATATATATATATATATATATATATAAAACTAATATTATAAGTAAGAATATCCATTTTAATTTTCGATGAAAATAAAACTTAATTGCTATAAATAGAGGTCACTTAGCTACAACTGAGGGTATAATTGATGATCAATAAACATATTTATGATGATCATCATAAATAGATCAATTGATTATAAAAATTAATTTTGATGTTCACTTAAGCTATATCTATTGATCACTAACTATAATTATAAGTTTTATTAAAAATAAAGCCCAGTTAGAGTGCATAAAAGTCACTTAGCACAACTGAAGATAGGGTTCATGGTTGGTTACCATTTTTAAAATGGTCATCATAAATAAGCCAATTCATCACCAGCCAATTCATCACCAAAAATAATTCTATTTATTATTGAAACTACATTTGTTAATCACTAATTATAAATATAAATAAAAAGTATATTATAAATGTTTTCTTAAAATCAACGCTAATTATAACAAATAGAGCTCACCTAACTTCAATTGGGGATGTAGTTCATGATCAATGAACATATTTACGATCGGCACCATAAGTAGATCAATTGATCACTAAACATAATTCTCAATATCACTAAAATTAGATCTATTGATCAATAACTAAGATTATAAACAAAAAACACATATTATGGTTTTTAACAAAAATACATCTCAATTACTACAAAAATAAAGATGACATAGCTACAATTGACACCATAGTTTATGATCAACGAATGTATTTATGATGGTCACCATAAATAGACTAATATCACCAAATATAATTCTTATGATCCTAAAAATAGATATATTGATGGCTAACTGTATTCATAAATGAAAACATATGTTATAAATTTAACTTAAAATAAAGCTCAATTACAACAAATAAAGCCCTCCTAGCACAATCGAGGATATATTTATGATCAACAAACTTATTTATAATGGTCACCAAAAATAAATTAATTGATCACCAAATAGAATTTTGATGATCACTATAACTAAATCTATTGATCAAATTAAGATTACAACCAAAAATATCTCTAATGATTTTTGAGAAAATAAAACTCAATTGCACCAAATAAAGGTTACTTAGCTACAATTGAGGATATAATACATTATCAACAAACATATTTATGATGATCACCATAAATAGATCAATTTATCATTGAAACTAATTCGGATAATCACTTAAACTAGATCTATTAATCACTAACTGTTTATAAATTTAGTAAAAGTAAAACTCGATTAGAATGCCAAAAAGTCACCTAGTATAATTGGGGATAAAGTTCATGGTCAATGACTCTATTTACGATGATCACTATAAATAGATCAATTGATCACCAAAAACAATTCAGTTGATCATTAGAACTACATCTGTTGGTAAATAACTACAAATATAAATGAGAAATATGTAAAAATTTTAATGAAAATCAAGCTCAATTGCAAAAGAATAAAGCTCACCTAAACACAATTGAGGATATAGTTCCAGATCGATGAACATATTTTAAGGGCCACCATAAATAGATCAATTGATCACCAGACATAGTTTTGATGATCGCTAAAACTAGGTCAACTGATAAGTAACTAAGATCATAAGTAAAAAAACATATTATGATTAATGAAAATAGAGGTCAATTATAGCAAATATAAAGTTCACATAACTGCAATTGAGAATATAGTTCATGATCAACGAATGTATTTATGATAGACACCCATAAATGGATTAATTAATGACCAAATACAATTCTTTTGATCAATAAAATTAGACCTATTGATCTCCAACTATAATTATAAATAAAAACATATATTATAATTTTACTGAAAATAAATCTTAGTTACAACAAATAAAGCTCACCTAGCTGCAATTGAGGATATAATGCATGATCAACAAACATATTTATAATGACCACCATAAATAAATCAATTGATCACCAAATATATTTTTTATGATCACAAAAAATAGATCTATTAATCACCAACTAAGATTATATCTATTATGATTTTTGATGAAAATAAAACTCAATTACAACAAATAAAGCTCACCTTAGTATAGTTGAACATATAATTCATCATCAACAAACACATTTATAATAATCACTGTAAATAGATCCGTTGATCAATGAAACTAATTTTTATGATCACTGAAACTACATTTATTGGTCATTAACTAGAGTTATAAATTTTATAGAAGATCAAATTTAATTAGAATGCTTAAATGCTAACTAGTACAATTGAGGATAGTGTTCATAGTCAATGGCCATAATGACATTGGCCACTACAAATAGATCAATTGAACACCAAATATTAGGCTCAATTGCAATAAAGAAAGCTCAACTAACAACTATTTAGTTTGTGATCAGTGAACATAATTATAATGGCAACCATAAATAAATCAATTAATCACCAAACATTATTCGAAGATCGCTAAAACTAGAGGATAAGATTGTGTTGTAATTCTTGTTTTCTAGCACATATGGATTTATTGTAATTAGGAGTAGAAAATTGATGTTTGGAAAGATAGTTATCTAGCAACCAAAGGTATATTTTCTTTGATTGTGGCCAATTGATTGTACAAACAGTTTTGAGTAACTGTTGCATATCTTTAGAAAAATAAGAGAAGAATTAGGCCATGTATATTTGATTGTAATCCTAGTAAAACGCTTCATCAATATAGAATTTGTTAACTTGAAATTTGATTTTATTTGTCTCAAAAGGAATTTTTTCTTGAAATTTTTGAAATTTCAAGGCTTTAGTAGAAGAGGTTTATTTGATGCATTGAGAAAAATCATTTCGCTTGAAATAGTTTCTGTTTCATGCAAATTTTCATTGTACACTATACTTGAATGTCAAAGTGAGCTTGATGATGGAGATGATGCTTGATGATAGCATGATTAGTCTCAGATAATCAATTAAGCTAATGAAATTAATCTAGACGAAATGTCACACAAATATGCTTATTGTAGACGAAGACTTGCTAATCACCTAACAATGCACCGCGAGACCACATGGGACCACCTTCTGTCCAGCTCTATACTACTGGGACCACCAATCACTAGGCTAGCCAACAGACTTACCAGGACACCCTAAGGACTCATAGAGGCTGACCAATGCTGCTGGCTAACACAGCTTCCTTGCCAAGCAACTGACTTATGTAAGTCTTTAATGAGGATATTTATATGTCATTAAGGGTTAATTAATTTTCTTTAGGTTATCTAATAAATCCCTATGGGACTTAGCCGTGAATCATTGTAAGGTTAACACTGGGTAGACACTTGGTAGATAACATTTGAATGGACAGTTTGGTAGTACTTAGCACTGATAGTAAGTTGGGGAGCAAGAACCCTTGAATTTCCAATACTCAACAACGACAAGGATACAGTTACGAAACAAAATCAAGCAGCACCTATCAGATTTTAACAAGCTTGCAACCATCAACCATTCAAAATATCCTCGTATAACTATTCAAAATCAACCTACTATTCCAGATGCTCCAATAATTTTATCTTTTAACTATTCAGTTGTATCATTTTGCTTTCCTAGATTCTTATGCACCTCTCCTTATCCGGCCATCCTCTATCTTCTTGTAAAAGGCATCTAGAAAATTCAATAACAGTGAGTTTCATTTAATCAATTCAAGGTGTGATTTACTGTTCATGTTTTCAAAATCATTTACGTTTGGACATTGAACTTTAGTGTAATAATTTGCAAGATTAACTTTTCTAAAGTAGAACATTTCAAAAACATTGAATTATTATACAATAAACTTTTGGGGGACAAGTCACTATTGAACTCTATATATAGTTTCCAAAGCTTTTCATATATGCAAACTTTACCCCCATCATTACAAACTTACTTTTAAAAATTTTAATTTTGTGCATGTAATATTATTCTCACTAGTACTACTCGAAGTCCTCTTTAATCTGGCATCAGAGCCATGTATCAAAAATAATAAAGAAAATTAATAACTAATTAAGCTAATTAATTATATTTAATACTTGAATCATCATCTACTTGTTCTGCTTCTAATTATTCACATATTGCACACTCACTGGAAGGAATCACTTTAGTGGCACCACAATTAAAATATATCACTAATATAGTTTTAGAATTAACAATCGAATTAGCAAAAATTAAGGCTGACATTAAGGATATTAAGAAGCAATTGCCTATAATCCATCTTTTTTTAATTAGAGAAATTAGACACAGTATAAAATTTGATTTAAGTATTAGTACTCTATTTTAGCATAAATATCCTTTCTAAAACCTAAAAAACAACAATCCATTTCCTTTGCAAGATATAAAAATTCAAAAAGAAGTAGGAGAAAAAAATCAACTGAAAATCATCTGAAAAGGAAGAGAAAGAAGAAGAGGATAGAGTATAAATAGTATAATCTTGTGAAAATTACATAATATGAGTGATAAAGAACAAAACCCATAAGAAAAAAAACAAAATCATAAGTGCAATAGTTAAAAAAAGGATGTCTTATCTGATGATAATGAGGAGACAAATAATGTCCACTTAGAAGAAGAAATATATCAGCAAATGAACCTAATTGAACTAAAGGATCTTAATATTACTCCTTTAGAAGAAATTAAGAAGAGAATAGATTAAAAAAAGGTAAAATGATATTTGACAATGAAATTAATGAGATTGGAGAAGAACTTAACGTACATGAAATCAAGTCCAATCTAGTTAACAGGGTTGTTCCAAAACCTGAATAATTCAGTGAATCTTCTAGAAGAAATACTCATTTTATGAGACCTAGGTACGTTCTTGCAGGGCAAACAACCAACTTTTATTTTGGGTTCATTCTAAAGAAAGCCACATTCTTTCAAGAACTTAGCCTTACGTTAAGTAGGAAAATAGGTTACATCTTAAATATTGACATGTAATAGAGAAGAAATATTTAAACATTGGAAAATGGGCATGAGCACTGTCTTGAATTTAAATACCACATGGACGTAGGAAATTTCCTAAATTATAACAAGCATAGTTTTTTTTAGCACTATAGCTGATTGGTATGACTCACTAGATGAGAAAGGTAAACATGTATTAAGAACGATGGAAGCACCAACTACTATATTCCAAAATTATATAAGGAAATCGAAACTGAATTTATCGGAGTTAAACTTGATTCCAAAGAAAAGGCCAGAGAGTCGTTAAGGAAGAGTAATACCATTGAGCATTGGGACATGAAATATCTAAAAATTATATTGATGAATTTAGTCAATATATTGCAAAATAGGGCATAATGAAGCCAATCTTGGTATATTTGATGACAAATTACCATATCCGATCAATTCTACAATTAATAAAACATACATTACATGGCTTGAAAAAACAGATGTCATTGGTACCTTTGGTACAAGAGTCTGTTATTTAAGAAAATGGGTCAATAGTCTATATCTTGATCTACAAAAATAAAAGAAAGTGAAGAAACAATTTCTAGCCTATTAGGATAATACTCACCAATGAGGAAATGAATATAAGAAGAGAAGAAAAAGAAAATTTTATAAGAAAAAGAGATTTAACAAAAAAGGGGAGAGAAGTATAAAAGAAAATATTATAGCAAATAAAGCCCTAAAAAACAAAGATTTTTTAAAAAAGTCGCTTATGTCCCATCAAGAAAAACAACTATAAGTGTTGGGCATACGGAGAAGTATGTCATTATGTAAATGAATGTAAAAATAGGAAGAGCAACAAGCTTATAGAAAGTTTGACTAATCTAGATTATCTTGAGCTTAGCGAGGAAGAAGCACAAATCTAGGCCTAAAAAACAAGGGAATTATTGAAATTGTATTAGAGGGTGAATATGAACGAAGTGATTATGAACAAACTAGTCAAATGATAGAAAGTAGTTCAATTAGTCTTGATGATCTTCAAGGAGAAGAGTTTGTCATAGGTAATAAGAACAAAGAAGTCAAAGGAGACTGGATCCTTTCTATAATTTAGAAAGACATGATCTACTAAAAATTAATCTTTCAATTAAAGAGTAAGTGCGTATGTGAAATGATGGAAGAAGATCTAGAGTAAAAGATTATTAGTATAATGTGGGAGACGTTAATCTCATTAATTGAGAAAAACATCTTTAAGCATAAAAAAGATACAAAGTATAGGCATATCCATGTTGGAAGTGTCCAAGTGCAAATTACTTCACTACATTATTAGGGCAAAGATGTTGATCTTTATGTTTTGCTATATGATATCAGGTGTACAAAACTTAATAATCAAAGTATCACAGGGATTAAGACCAATTTATGTAATGCATCAGTAGGATTCAATTACCAACCTAGATATTATGTAAGCCTAAAAGATGAATTTATCAAAAACTTCCTTTCCCTTAAGATAAAAACAATTGGGAAGGGCATGAAAAGAGGATGATACCTTCTAAGGATATTTAACAAAATAATCTACGAACTAGATAATGCTACAGATCCAAAAGAATATGATAACAACGATAGAGGCAGAAAAATTTGAAAGCCCTACGCTAATGCAAAAAATTCAAAGCATAAAATCCAATCCACAGGAGATAAAAATTGATAGGCCTTGGATATCTAGCTTTTCCAATCCCACAAAAATCAATAAGAAAAATGTTATAAAAAGTGATGAGAATGAAAAATCACCATAAAACTATAATGTGTGCACCTAAATTATGATAATTTTTACAATATTTCTACACCTAATTTAGCTCCTAATAATTATGACTTTTAGACTTCTAATTGAATTTCTATTATCTTGTAGGTCTTATAATAAATTTAAAAAATGTGAAAATAATTGATGAAAAGCATCATTGGGCCAAATTAATTCAAATCCAACAAAAAGTCCTTAGCCTAGTCACTCTTATAGCCCAAAAGAAGCAAAAAAAGGGAAATAAAAATAAATAAAAACCTAGTGCTCCCTATCATCTCCTTATGTGCTTCCCCTCTTATAGTCTTATTCTTTATTCTCTCTCATTAGACCACGACGTCCTCCAAATCTGTCTTCTTCTTCAGGTTTTCCAGCCAGAATAACAACACCATCATCAGGCCACCACCACTTCATCTTCGCATCCACCATCTTCATTAGTGCACCAACCACCACCAAATAGCCCCTCACACTAACATAGCATCCATAATCACCATCGATCCCATCCTTCAAGATCATAACTGAGATGAAGATTAAGAAACTGACATGGAGGCTATAAATTGAAAGAGTTATGGCAAATACAAAAAAGAAGGTTTTAATTTAGGGTCTTAGGTAGTTACAATTTGAGTTTTTAGTAATTTAAAGTTTTAATTCCAGGGCTGAGTTTTCATTTTTCCTATTTTAATTTCAGATTTTAGATCTATTTTAGGGTCCTAATTGTAATTCATTGTTTTTAGTTGGGTTATGAATTTAGTTTAAATTTTACTACTGTCGAATCAACTCGGTTGCTCTTGTTCTTCTACAACTTGTGCTGGAAGTCGAAGCTATGGTTATGGTAAATCTGCCATTTTTAGCGACTTGAAGCTCATTCATAGCTTGTTTTGGGTTAAAACTGAGTTTTTTTTCCCCTTGCTCTATTTCTTCTTTGTTTTCTGTTTTCTCTTTGATTCTTTTGTTCAATCACAGTTTCTGGGAGGTCTTGATGTGGATTTTTATGTGGATTTTGTTGATTTGGGTTTTGGGTTTAAATCGTGCTTTAGTCTGACTAATTTCCCTTCTCCTGTTTACCCTGTTTCGAATTAAGATGCTACTCGTGTCTCTGTTGCACAGTTTTGGTTGACTTCACTCCATTGATACGGTCAAAGAAGGTAGGCTAAGTTTATGGGTAGAGACGCCCTAGTTCTTCTTCTTTCACTACCCTACTTTATGGTTGGTTTGTTTCTAGGTCTTGAATGAATCTAAGCCCCTTAGGTTAAGTTCATGTGTAGAGACACCCTAGTTCTTCTTCTTTCACTACCCTACTTTATGCTTGGTTTGTTTCTAGGTCTTGAATGAATCTTGGCTTCTGTCCTACTGCTTCATTCTCCTTCTTCTTACCTCCCCTATTCAGCTTTATTTGTTATGGGTTTTAATGTCTAAGAGTGATGTGTTTGTGCTCTCATTCTTGTTTCTAGTTTTTTTGGTATTCATTCTTGTTTCTAGTTTTATTAGGATTAGTTTAATGCTTTCAGTACATAGCTTTATCTTTTTGGGTATTACAAGAACTAGTGTTTGATTACCTGTAAATGTTAGCAAGTACATCTCATTTAATTTGTTGACTTTAAATACTTTGAGTATATAGGCATATGATTTAGCATTTTGATTAGAAATGATTCCTTCCCACTTATTAAGAATTGTAGTTGGCTAATCATAGTTTATTGTATTAAATTTCATTTTCATAACTTCAGTTATTAAGACACTTCAGTTTTGTTTTATGACCTAAGTAAACCCTTGTCCCCAGGGAGAGGATCCTTAAGTACTACAGCGAAAGTTGTACGCTTACGGTATGTATTTTGTCATTGAAAATCTCATACACCTAATTATTAAGAAGTGTCAGTGCAAGATCAGAATGGGGAGAAGGATCTTCAACTACTAAAGAAGCACTCAAAGAAGAGGATACAATTGGTGTGACTAGCAAAATGAGTAGAACGAATTTTGAACTCGTAAGGCCCAGTGTAGATCGAAGTATGAGTCTAGATAGCAAAGTCATTGGGTGCCAAATGAGAACTGTTAGTGAGCCAATCTATGGGGGTGAATTAGTCAAAAATATAACTACGGGAATATACTATAACATCCCCAATACAAACCCTAATAGTATCTATAGTTTAATAAATGTATGTTTAAAGAGATATAATAAATATTAATTGTGTGCCTCCGTCGATAGTGCGTGTTCTGTCTATTTTGGAAAAAAAATCATTATTTCCAAAGTTTATGTGGTAAAAAGCCAAGAATCCCTTACAAGTAAGGATATCTGATAATAGCATTATGAGTCACAACGAAACCATAAAAGGGTTATCTATAGAAATAGGAGGAGTCCAATGCATTATGCCAATTCTATAACCTATTGATCAACCACTGATGATATTATTATTGGAAATAATTTTCATAGGCTACATTTCTCCATGCACAAAAACCATAAACCAAATACTATTCATAATAAATGGCCACTTAGTTCCAATTGATAAATTAAATAAATCTTAAACTCATCAGAAAATTGAGCTTACACGCAGTCAGCATGGTGAGAAGGTAATACCTGCACAACTTAAGCTAGCACCGACAATCTCTTTACTTGAGTTATCCATCAAAGCAAAGATTGCTGAATAAGAAAAGCAATCATACAAAGAACTCTAATTTAATAATCCTCTTAAATTTTAGGATAAAGATAAGGCTTTTACAAAAATCACTTTGTTAAACCCTAACCCTATTATTCGAGTCAAACAAATGGCTTATATACATGAAGATATCCAAGAATTTGACAAGCAAATCAAAGAACTTTTTGATAAGTAGTTAATCAACAATAGTAAGAGTCCTCATATTAGTCCCTCTTTTATGGTATGAAATCATACTGAAGAGAAAAAAGGAAAAGCTAGAAAGGTAATCAATTACAAAAAGCTTAACTATAGCACTATCTTTGATGAATATTATATTCCTAATAAAACAGCTCTTTTTAATAGAATTCAAAGAGCCCCTTGGTTCTTGATGGAGATTCAGGCAAGAGCACGGAAGAATAGAAGATACAAGAAACGCTTTAAGCAAATGCCTGTAAATAGGATGAAGTAGTTGATTGGAACTCAGGCAAATAACATAAAACTGATCCAAGCTTGGATAAGACACACCACTAAACTAGTATCAAGGCCCTTCATTGCAAATTGGATAAGACACACCACCAATTAGCAAGCCAAGACTCACTAGATCACCAGTTGCAATGGCCGGTTTATTGGATAAGATAAAGAGATTTTTAGGAGAGAGGGAGCTATTTTCAACTTTCATATATCAACAACTAGCTTCATACAGGTGGAACTTTGGCTTTTAAACCAAGCCTCATTCCTTCTCTCAATGGCTAATCAAAGTACAAGAGATACTAAAAACAATAGCAAAGTGTTGGTGCCTCGCTAATCTCCATTAATGATGTGACAAGCTGATGCAACTTCTCAGCTCTCTTAATGATGACCATTGTGTGACACCCTGGATTTCTAATTCCATTTCTTTATTGTGAATTGTTAACCTATGTGACAATGATCCCTAATTTGGGGTGTTACCACTATATTTCCTTCTTAGAAATACCAGGCTGTGTACCCAATAACAATTAATGCAAAGGTCCTTTAATAATACTTCAACTTAAAAGGAGTCAACTACTATTGAGCAATTACTAGACTAAAACAATGTTCAACACACATCTCTTCTCCAACATCTAAAGGTCGTATCGTTCAGCTTAAATGTCAGTGCCTCGCTCTACTTTTGGTTCCCCAATATGATAATCAGTAAACAATTACCCTAATAGTCAAGCTACGCAAACAAATTCATTTTTCAAACATTTTAGGGGTAGGGGAACAACAAGACCACACTTATTTGTTTTCTATTAATCTAACCGTCCATACTTAAATGTTCTCAGTGGTGCACACATACATTCTAAGATCCAATTATGATAATCAGGTTTAAGGGTGAGCAACCCCACTGGGTCTTATGACCTGCACTTGTGTTTAACACAACCACTTAACTTAGTCATGGCCTACCGCCGACTAGGACGGTTACCGCTTAACCATTTCCTGGCCTGCCATCATCATGGATGGTTACTGCTAACTTGGCCCACATCCCAACAGGGTATGTTGCCTTCGATTAATATAACCAGTTCACAGTTTCACCCATAATTAGTCTTTACTATCACTATTATGCTTTTCCAAATTAAAGGTCAATTTAACATGCGTAGTTCATTCAAATTCAGCTAATCCCCAAGGCAGTACCGCAATACACAAACTTCTATTTTTTTTTTCAGCATGACATCCCAAGACCAAACTCTATAGACATAGCAAAATCATGCAATTCCAACTATGCAGTCATATTCAATTGACTCATGCCATAATTTCATAAAATCAGCACTTAAATTAAATCTTGCCATATTCAACATACACACAATTTTTCAAGCAACTTGGGGAAGGGTTAGGGCATGATGGTTACATGGGATCCGTACAAATTATGGGCTCGGTTACTAGTTTGGGCTTACTGCTCCGCACCTGGGCCAAAACATCACTCATACTCAATCTAAAACTTCATGGACCATAACTCTAGCCCCTGCCCTACTTATAAGAATTTTTCTAAAATTTTTACCCATGCCTAAGGCTCCTTACTGAAGCCCAACTCTGGATCAAGTTTCAACAGAATCTGGGCCCAACTTCCAGAGCTAATAACTTTTGTTTTTGATGTCAGAATTTTGATTTCTTGCCATTATAGAAGGGTTGGTCCATCCTCTACACTTCTTATGTTTAGGGTTTTATCAGATTCTAACCTAAACTAGGTCATTTTCCTAAATATTTTCATAGTATGACTTGGTGTCCCAATCTGGACCGTCCCCGGTAATTTAGCCATAACTCGGGCTAGACTACTTCAATTTGTTCGATTCAAAAACTAAATTATACAGCACATCCTAACGCACCTACCCTAAACATTTCATGATTTTAGGCTACTTCCCTGTCCTGGTCAAATTTTCAAAGACAGTGTATGTGCAGCCCTTAAACCCAGAAGGTTTTGTCTATGTTTTTCATTCCCAACGAATCCCCTTGGCTCAGTTTTTCACATAATCTCACTCACAACTAACCCGTGACAGTCCCAGCAGCCCTACTCTGCCTCTCTTATAATCCAAGTCGAATCAAATTTGAAATCTTTAACTTAAACAATTATCAAATAGCACCGTTAAGCTCATCTTGATGTGATTTCAGGAGAGGAGCGATTGAAGCGTCGCACCCTTGGAGGTTCAAATCTAAAAAATATGAAAAAACTCGTATTAAACATTTCACACTTGAAATCTTGAATCAAAACAATGAATTAATGATAAAACACAAGGAAAAATTCAAGCTTTTGGGGTTTGTATGCATGGGGTGCATGAGGGTGCATCCCACTTACCACTAAGAGAGAGGGGGCGAGGTAGCGTGGCGGCTTGGTGTGGCTACTGACGGTGGCACCTCAAGGGTGGCAACTAGTGGTGGAGTGAGAGAGAAAGAGAGAGTGAGAGTGTGTGTGTGTGTGTGTGTGTAGGGTTGAGAGAGAAAGAGAGAGAGGGAGAGAGAGAGAGAGATAGAGAGAGAGTGATGTGGGTTTGACAGGGAAAAAATTAAAAAGGGGGGCTCTAGCCGCCTGCTAGGGTAGGAAGGGGGAAATTTTTTAAAAAAAAACAAATCCTTCAATAATTTGGAAAGGAGAAATCTTGGATCAAACGTTAACTAATTTGGGTAATTAGTTGTTTATGTTTAGGGAGATCAAATTAAATATGCATGAGCAAATAATAATAATAATTTCTTTTTAAATCTAGGGAGGGTAAATAATGAGGAATTCAATAATGAATAAACCTTTAATGAAATAGGTAAAATGTAAAATTTCGAAGGAAATCATAGAGGAAAATATTTAGCTTGACTTGGATTATGAAGGTTAGTCCACATCACATGATTCCCCATATTAAATTTCCAGGGTTTTACATACTACCTCACTTACGAAAGTTTCATGCTCGAAACTTCAATAACTGTGACAACCGCTATCTTTACGAAACTCGATTTTAGGGGTTTTACACACCACCCCACTTAAGAAAGTTTCATCCCCGAAACTTATAGGTACCTAGTTATAGGAACAAGTGAGGTTATTTGTCTCGCATCTCCTGTTCTGGTTCCCAAGTTGCTTCCGACACCTCGTAGTTGGCCCAGAGGACCTTGGCTAAGGGCACCGTCTTCCTGCGAAGGTGCTTCTCTTGCTGATCCAAGATCTGCACCAGTTGCTCCTCATACAATAGGTTTTCCTGAGGCTGTACAGGATCGAGCTCGATGATGTGCGAGGGATCTAGAATGTACTTTCGTAGCTGTGACACATGGAACACATTGTGTACTCTTGGAAGTTCAGGCGGTAACTCCAACTGATATGCCACCTCCCCAACTTTCTATATGATTGGGTATGGCCCGATGTACCTCGGGCTCTGTTTCCGTGCTATACCAAATCTCGTGACTTCCTTGGTTGGGGAAACTCGAAGAAACACCTGATCTCCAATTTGAATTTCAAGGGGCCTATGCCTTCGATCGATGTAGCTTTTCTGGCAGCTATGGGTGGCTTTCATTCGCTCTTAGATCACCCTTATCTTATCTGTGGTGGCTTGGATTAATTCTAGGCCAATAGTCAGAGCTTCGTCGATCTCCTGCCAACAGAGCGGAGTTTTGTACCTCCTCCCATACAGTGCCTCGTACGGGGTCATCCCAATAGTCACGTGGTAACTATTATTATAGAAGAACTCGATCAGCGCCAGCTATTCGTCCCATGCTTTCTTAAAGTCCAGGGCGCAAGCCCTTAGCATATCTTCCAGTATCTGAATAGTACGTTCGGTCTACCCATCTGTAAATAGGTGAAAGGTAGTAGTAAAGCGTAATAACGTCCCAAATGCTTCTTGTAGCTTCTGCCAAAAATTGGACTGGAATTTGGTGTCTCGATTCGACACTATGGAACTGGATACCCCGTATAATCGCGCTATCTCCTTGAGGTATGCTTGAGATAACTGATCCAAAGTTCAAGTATTCCTCATGGCTATAAAATACGCTGTTTTTGTGAGTCTATCCACTATGACTTAAATCGTGTTGTTCTTTTGTTGAGTCAATGGTAAGCCTCCATGAAGTGCATGGACACCGAATCCCATTTCCACTCAGGAACATCCAGGGGTTATGAAAGTCTCGCTAGCTGTTGGTGTTCGATTTTCACCCTCTGACAGGTTAGGCACCTTACCACGTAATCAACCATTTCTTGTTTCATGTTACTCCACCAAAAAGTCTGCTTCAGGTCCTTGTATAGTTTGTTTCCCCTAGGGAGCACTGAATATGGAGTATTGTGATGTTTATCTAGGATTTTCTTCTTGAGTGCTTCTACTGCGAGAACACACACCCAGTTATGGAACCGTATGGTGCCATTCTCATGGATTATAAACCTGAGTGCTTTCCCCACCAGTATTTCTTCCTTGATCCGTTCCAGTTGAGGGTCCGTAGCCTGTGCTATTCGAATCTCCTCGATGAGTGTCAGCTATGCTTCCTCGCACAACTCATCCGGGATTGCTAGCAAGCAGTTTAGTACCGGGTACGGTCGTCGACTTAATGCATCCGCCACCGCGTTAGTTTTTCTCGGACGGTACTGGAAGTGGACGTCATAGTCCTTAGGAACTCCAACCGCCTTGTCTGTCTCAGGTCCAGATCCTTTTGCGAAAAGAGGTATTTTAGGCTCTGGTGATCGACTCGCAATGTACCCCGTACAGGTAATGCCCTTAGATCTTAAGTGCAAACATGATGGCCGCTAACTCTAAGTCATGGGTCGGGTAGTTCCGCTCGTGAGCCTTCAGTTCTTGCCAAGCATAGGCTACAACGCAATCCTCTGGTATCAGTACACATCCCAACCCACACCTAAATGCATCGATATACACTAGAAAATCCTTATCGGTGGTGGGTAAGCCCAGTATGGGCGCACTCATTAGTCTTTTCTTAAGCTCATGGAAGAATAATAATAATAATATTAGGTAAACTGTACATGAGTGAATAATAATAATAATAATAATAATAATAATAATAATAATAATAATAATAATAATAATAATAGGTATTTAGTTGTTTACGTCTAGGGAGATCAAATTAAATATACACGAGTGAATAATAATAATAATTTTTTTAAATCTAGGGAGGGTAAATAATGAGGAATCGAACAACGAATAAATCGAGGGAACAATAACCTAAATAAATGTTTCAATCCATCCTTTAATGAAATAGGTAAAATGTAAAATTTTGAAGGAAATTATTTAGGTTGACTTGGACCATGAAGGATAGTCTACGTCACGTGATTCCCCATATTAATTTTCTAAGGTTTTACAAATTGAGTGCAAGTTACAGCTTCTAACCTTGAGAACTCCCGGTGATCAGCAAGGGCAGCAACAAAGTAACTAGTGAATCAAGGGGAATTTCTTATGAACTTGGCCGATGCTGTATGTTCTAATGCTATAAGTTTGAGGTTAGTTGTGGTAATATTTTTGACAGCTTTCCACCTCCTTAGACAAGTCAAAAGATTGCTACAAAATAGAGTCAAAGTGTTTCCCGAAACCGGACATGCTGGAGTGAACTGGGGGGGATGTTGACTGAGCGGTCTGAGCTGGCTGAATGAGCTATTGTGTTGGCATCAAACGGTGAGGCAACTTTCATTATCGATTAGCTTTAATATCAGCCAGAAAATGAGCCAAGTTGCTCCCCAAAATAACTCCAGTGCTTACTAGATCAAGTGACATAATAGTGGCTTCATTGGTATGTATGAATGATAAATGGGATTGAAATCTTAATTTGTGGTCTCCTGGATTGGTGTTTGAATATTATGATCTAAGGTACCTAATTAAGCTTGGTCTACATTAGGGGATGTCCATCATCCTCACCTTGTTGAAAAGAATTTGACCTCAAATTCTCAAGGAGAACATCATCTAAATAAGGACTCAAATCTGCCACATTAGAACTGGCTGAAACCCTATATTCTCCTGGTAGCTCAGCTCTGTATGCATTGTTACCAACTCTCTCTAGAATCTCAAATGAACCGTCTACTCTTGGGCTCAATTTGGACCTTATCTTCTGTGAAAATATCTCTTTTCTCAAATGAACCTATATTAGGTCTCAAGGCTGAAAGACTATCTTTCTTCTGTGGTTTTTGGCACTAGTTTGATAACTAGCATTGGCCTTCACAATCTTTTCTGTAACCTTGTTATTAACTCTTGGATCTCCTTAACTCTCTTGTCAGTCTCCACACTAAGCTTGCCCTCTAATGCTCTCGGTGCTAGATCCCTTACAGTGAGAGGTTTAACTTCATACACTGTCTTAAATAGGAACATGCTAGTGGACTTATGTTGAGCTTTGTCATACGAAAACTCCAAATGGGATAGTAAAAGGTCCCAAGCCTTGGCATGAGTTCTAATTAAGGCTCTCAAGAGGACACTAAGAGTCCTATTCATAATTTCAGTCTAGCTATTAGTCTCAGGATAAATTGAGTTTTATCCCTAGCCTTTTCCATAGTGTGATCCAGAAATGGTTGAGGAATTTGGTATCCTTGTATGAGATAATAGATCTTAGGACCCTATGAAGTCTTATGACTTCCTTGAAATAGAGTTTAGTAACATGTGTAGCATCATTACTCGTTGAACATGCTATAAAGTTTGCCATCTTTGAGAACCTTTCCACAGCCACAAAGACTAAACCTTTACATGTTTGTGTCCTAGGAAATCCCAATACAAAGTCCATGCTCACATCTGTCCAAGGGCCAAGAGGGATAGGAAGTGATGTATATAAGCCTTGGGGTATAGAGTGGCTCTTGACTACTTGACAAATGGCACACCTGTTAAGGATATCCTGGACATCCTTAGTCATGCATGGCTAGTAATAATGCTCCTTGAGCATGGATGCCTTCTTGTTTTCTCCATAGTGGCCATCTAGAGCTCATCTATAGACCTCCATGATTAGATCTCCCTTGTTCCATACTTGAGAATACACAGTCTTGTTCCTTGAATAAATACCCATTCTGAATTAGTTAATCACCCCTGCGCTTCTATTTGCAGCTCTTATACTACTCGTTGAAGTCTTCATCATGTTTATACAAGGACTTAAGATGCTCAAAACCCAAAACATAGGTTTTAAGATGAAAAGAAGAAGATGTCTATTGGATGGTGCATCAGCTCCTTGATTGAGTTTGCCAGATTTATGCTTGATTATGAAATGAAATGCCTAAACATACTCTACCCACTTGGCATGTCTTGCATTGAGCTTGTGCGATGCCTAGACATACTTCAAGACTTTATGGTTTGAATAGATAATAAACTCTTGAGTAATGAGGTAGTGGCTCCAATTCTCTAAGCATTTGATGATTGCATGGAATTCCTTATCATAGGTAGAGTATTTCCTCTTAGAGTCACACAACTTCTCACTGAAGAATGTAAAAAGCCTACCTTCCTGGGTTAGCACTCCTCCAATGCCTACTCCTGAGGCATCACACTCTACCTAAAATACCTTTTAAAGTAGGTAAACCTAGAACTAGTGCTTCAGTTAGTTTGTTCTTGATTTCTTTAATGGCCTGTTGGGCCTTAGAGTTCCACTAGAATGAGGTACCCTTAGTCACTTTAGTTATGGGTGCCATGATACGGTAGAAGTTCATGATGAACCTCCTATACAATGAAGCTAGCACATGGAAGCTCCACACATAATGGTTGGTCTTGGGAACTAGCCAGCTCCTAATAGCATCCACCTTGCTCTCATCCACCTACATCCTATTGGCAGTAACTATATATCCCAAGAATATGACCTCATGAGTAAATAAGGTGCACTTCTTGAGATTGCTATAAAGCTTCTTCTTTTCTAAGACCTGGATCACTAGCTTAAGATGGTTGGCATGCTCCTCTTCCATTTTGCTAATGATCAAGAGATCATCAAAATACACAACAACAAATCTGCCTATAAAGGGTCTGAACACATAGTTCATCAACTCATGGAAGTACTAGGTGCATTGGATAGGCCAAAAAGGCATAACCAACCACTCATACAGTTCTCCTTTGGTTTTAAAGGCAGTTTCAACTCATCACCGTCTCTGATCCTGACTTGGTAGTAACCTCTCCTCAAATCTAGCTTAGAGAAAACCTCAGACCCATAAAGCTCATCTAACACGTCCTCCAGCCTTGGAATATGATGTTTATACTTGATAGTTATCATGTTGATGGCTCAATTGTCTACACACATCCTCATACTCCCATCTTTCTTCGGAACAAGATAGGCTGGCACAGCAGATGGGCTCAAGTCTCTCTCACCAATCCCTTAGCCACCAATTCATCCAGTTGTCTTTGAACCTCTTGAGTGTCTTTGGGGCTTATTCTGTAGATGGGTTTATTACGCATATCAGCCCCTAGAATCAAGTCAATATCAGGCTAGATAGTTCTTTTAGGAAGAAGGCTAGGAGGGATCTCCTTAGTGAAAACATGGCATACTGATCAATGATGGCTTTAGCTTGTGGTGGTAAAGGTTGAATCTCTTCTAGATCACTATAGGTTTATAGAATCCATTCCTTAAAAGGTCTGAACTTATGCTGTGAAGCCTTGAGGGTAGGCTCTACTAGGGTAAGAAGCATTTCAGATTGGTCTTCGGTTCTAGAGGGGTTGTGTTTGGGCAGTTAATGTGGGGCTAGTGGGGAAAGGGTTATTTTCTCACCATTCTCAGTAAATGAGTAAGTATTCAAGTAACCATCATGAGTTACTCTTCTGTCAAACAGCCAGGGCCTCCCCCATAACATATCACATACATCCATAGGGATGATGTCACACCAAACTTCATCAAAATAACTCTTACTAATTGAGAAAGTAACTAAGCACCTAGAATTAACTTGTAAGCCCCTACCTTGATTAAGCCACTGGATGCAATATGGGGAGGGGGTGCAATGAAGTTTGCAACCCAAGCTTCTCAATTAGAGTAGTAGAAGCTACATTAGAGTAGCTCCAACTATCTATCATCAAAAGGCAGACTTTACCTTGGATGTTACAGCGGAAAATGTTCTTCCTTTGTTCATCCTTGGCATTTCTTCGGACATTGAGAGCTCTTCTAATCACCAACTCTTCTCCCTCATCTGGTTTAGCAACCACCTCTTGTCCTTCTCACTCCTCTGAGGGGCAAATCTCTCTTTCATCCTCCATCTCTTTCTCCTGGGCAGGTTGATATTCTACTAGCATAATCACCCTTTTGTTCAAACAATCATGGGCTATGTGCCCCAAAATATGATACTCGTGACATCTCTTATTAATATGATGGTCAGGTGGGTGTTTATTTTATGGAGTTGAGGTTTTTGGAGCCATCTGAGATGAGTTACTAGCAGGCTCAGGGGTTAGCTGAGTGCTCCCCTTATTGAAAGGTTAGGTTCTCAGAAAAGGTTTATGTGGTTCTTTCTTTCTTGCCTTAGATTTCTTTTGTTTCTTAACTTTTTGAACCAACACATAAACATCCTCAAACGTAGTACGTTGTTGCAGTTGAATAACATGAGAATACCTAGGGTTAAGCCTACTCAAGTATCTCACTATAGTTTGGCCTTTAGGTTCTTACAAATCACATTTTATCAAGAGCTTTTGAAACGCTTGACTTTATTCCTCAATAGTCATAGTTCATTGAATTAAACTAGGCAATTAAGAGAAGTTGTCCTGAAGGTAAGAATGGGGTAAGAACCTATTCTGGGCTTGGATTTCATCTAGGCCAAAGTCCTGATTTTGCTCTTCCATTTCTTAGCCCTCTTTGCACATAAGTGGGTCTGCTAGAGTGTTGTATATTTCCTTAGTCGTAAAGCTACCAACTTAACCTTCTTGTCTTCAAGAATGTCTTTATAATCAAAGATCTTCCCAACTATATGCAACTAATTAAGAAATTCATCAGGGTCAAGTCTCCCTGCAAACTCTGAAACCTCTATTTTGATGTCAAAGCTGGTGTAATGCTGATGGTGTCTACTTCCTCTTCTATTCCTTGGTTCAGAATCATCTTTATAGGAGGTGTCAAAAGGGTTCTCTTGGCTTTCATATTCTCTACACAAGTGACTTGAAAAGCTAGCTGCATCAAATTGTAAGGCTTTCCTTTTGATCTTGAGGAATTTCCCCAAGCTGTGTTCTGATATATTCATTTTGCTTCTCTAGATGTTAATAATTATTCTTCATTAAGGCCTCAAATTTTTCTTCCAAGGTCATGCTCTTACTTATCTTACCTGGACAGTGATTGGTTCTTTATAGGTTATGTGTCAAGTAAGAGAGTTGTGTTTGTAGTTGAGGTCTAGGCCTAGGAGAATAACCTAAGCTCTGATACCAAATATGATGGAGATTTAAGGAAGAACAAGGAGGAATAGAAGATACAAGAAACTCCTCAAACAAACTCTTGCAAACAGAGATGAAGTAGTTGATTGGAACTCAAGTAAACAACATAAAACTACTCCAAGCTTGGACGAGAGACACCACCAAACTGGAATCAGGGCCCTTCATTGCAAATTGAATAAGAGACACCACCAATTAGCAAGTGAAGACTCACTAGATCACCACCTATAATGGCCGGTTTGTAGGATAAGCTAGAGAGAATTTTAAGAGAGAAGGAACTACGCTAAATGACAAGTGCTTAACGTATATATCATTTTAGGGTCATTTTACTGCATTTTTAGGGAAAATTATATGCTTTATGTGATAATTTATACTCCTTTTTCTATTTTACGCTCGGGTATGGTTCTTTTCTGTGTTTTGTAGGATTCTGGACCTTTTTGCCCTTGCTTTGACCGTAATTGAGTGTATTTTGAGTCCCCACGAATATCCCTAAGTTGCTATGCCTGTGAAGGGAGACAGAATAGAAGAATACCGAGGAAGTGGACACCATGGTCTGCCCATGGTGAAGGCTATGGTCCGTGGTGGACCTGTTTCCCACGACGCTGATTGTTTTCTCATGACTTTTCAACTTCCACGCAGTTTTTAATGTCATTTATTCGCGTGACTTTTCGGCTACCAGTAGCTTTGCTATAAAAGGGGGCCCTCATCATTTCAACACACATCCCATTCCATTCCTTTTCCTCTCTTCAAGTAGATTAGGATTTTAAAGAGAGTTGAGAGCAAGTAGAAGAAGAAGATTAGCAAGGAAGCGGGATCAGGTTCTGCAATTGAAAGATTCAAGCATGCGTTTTGGTTAAGCAAACTCTTCTCTCTTGTCTTCTCTTTTCTCTTAGATTTATCATTTTAGAGTTGTTAGATGTTTAATTTAATCATGCGTGAATAGTTTAATTTTTGTCTGGGGATTTAGTAGTTTATGAAAGTGTAGTTGGATCATGTTTTAATCTAAAGAATTGTGTTTACTTCATGATTGGTTTGATTTAGTTCTACCAAGTGATTTCATATTGTGCCAAAGTTTGCTTGTACACTTGAAACAATCGAGTGAAAAACTGAAAAGTGACATTTGACTGTTGGACTCGTTGATAAAAGTTGACATAACTTCGTCTCAAAAGAGAGATTTGTATGTTAGGAGGACTAGAGTGTAATTGAAGATGTTTAACTTGGATTAAGACAAATTAGTTCGAAAGAACGACTTTTGCTTAGTTTAGGCAAATTTGATTGAGTTCGAAAGAATAGACTAAATTTTTGGAGAGATTGCAATTTCTCGAGATTAACCGATTAGAGAAAAGCACATGTTTGTCATTCTGATCCAATCGACTTTCATAACTACATGAATTCCTAGGCGTTTTCTCCTTAATTGATTTAAAATTAGTGAATTAGAAGTTGTTAAACTGAAACCCCTTGAATTAGTTATAGTTATTTCTTTATCTTCGTATTTTTATCAATCTAAAGTTTTGATTCACTTAGCATATCCTGAGACAATATAACCCAATAGATCAACATGGTCTCTGTGGGATCAACCTTGATTTGCTACAATGCCACCGTGTGCTTACGGCCGTATCAAGTTTTTGGCATCATTGTCGGGGACTAGCATCGAATTTTGGGTTTTTCTAATAGGTTTAACTAAGAATTTTGTTTTTCTTTGAAAAAAATAATCAAAAAAAAGTTAAAAATTTCAAAAAAAGTTTTAAAAAAAAAAACAATGGCGATTTTTTATTTCCAACCAATTAGGGTATGAATTATTTTAGAGGTATCTTAAGCATTTGAATATCTTTCTTGCTCAATGTGGTTATTGTGCGGATAAATGGGAAATTTTGGCCATTGTTGATGAGGGTGTGAGTAGGGAAACCCGTATTCTTTTAGAATATTAGGTTTTTCATGGTAAAAATATTGATGAGGCTTGGTATTTGCTTGAGTGGATTGCTTGGGATTCATTTGGATTTGAAAAGGCTAGTCGTGTTTCTAGATATTCATTTTTTGATCCTTGTGCATTCTATTCTAGATCTTATTATACCCCTTTTTTGTATGATTTGTGTAATTCTTCTGATCATGCTACTAATTCGTGTCCATGTTATGCATGCTATGATCAGTTTGACTTTGTATCACCCTGGGATAATATTGATGTTGTCCTGACCTTACCTGACTCATCCTTCCCTTTAGCACAGTGCATGAGGCTTGAGGCGGGTGAGCCTTTTAGGGTAGTTGCTAGGTTTGATGTTGTTGATGCATGTTTTACGTTAGAAGATATTTTAGATGAGGTACATGATCTAGATAAGACTCCTTTAGAGGGGTCATGTGATGTGTTTATACACAAGGAGTCTCCTAGCCTTGGTTTTGATGATATTGCTCTGCCCAATTCCCTTGATCATTCTCATGTTTTCCCGATGTGTTCATTACCCTCTCCTTTCCCTGAGTATTACATTGACAAGCCCATTGAAAATCCTACGATTTTTGATGCTAATGTTGATTTGGGCTATGAGGTTGACATGTTCAATATACTCGGCGGGAATGCTAATAATTTTGTGTCCCTAGGTTGCATTAGTGGGGTTCATGCCTCTCTTGATCCACATTAATGTACCTAGAGGACTTGCCTAAGAAAATCACGTGGACTACATTCTTTAATCCTTTATATGATTTTTCTATGGCCATTGATAAAGTTAAGAGGATACCTATACTCTTTCGTGTGGTTTTCATTATTGCCTCCTACCTTTTATCTTCTGAATTGTGGTCCCAGGAGTTTTATAAACTCCTGCGCACGTTAACAATGTCCGATTTAAAAGGCTGAGTCTTGACAACGTGATGGAGTGGTTAATGCTCCATGTGCCCCATTTGTGAGGCCGCATAGCTTAGGTGCACTCTGCATCTAACCTGCTAAGATTATTTTCTTTTGTTCCCCTTCCCTAAGTTTTCTTTCTTTAGTTTGAATAATAATGCTTTATCTAAGCATGGGGGAAAGGTAGTTTCCATGTTTTCTATTTTGGTTGTTAGTTTGCATATATGTTAGAGCATATAGGTTTAGGTTTCCTTTTTGTTTACATTAGTGTGTTGCAATTAGTCGCATTTAGGTTTTCATATAGGATTGCATGTAAGGATGGTGTGGATTGGTTTGAGATAACCTCCGATGACATGTTTGTTAGGCATGATAGCTTTCATGAGTTTAGGTAGCTTTTGATGTATAATCCCTTTTGGTGTTAAACTTTTTGAAGGTTTTGTAAATACTTCTTATTTTGACCCTTGTCTTAATTGAGAAGTTTGTTATCCCTTGGAGTCTTCAGCATTAATGTTTGTACATAGGAGTCATTTTATGAGCTTTATGAGACTTTGGTAGATATCCTGTGAAATTTTGAGCCTTAATTGGACTAATCATTATATTTAGTCTCATATTTCTTTCATGTGTATGACTCTTCCATGTTGCATTTCTAGAACTTGCCTAGAGTCTTATTCAAAACCACATTAGCATGTGCATAGTTGATGATATGATAGAGGGAGTTCTTTCTTTGCCCATTTTAGCAGCATAGCTAAATAGCCTACCCTTGTATTACATGTTTATTCCCTTTGCTAGCCCTTCTGAGCTTATATCTGTTTTTATTGTGATCCCTTCCTATTAGCCCTTAGCCAAACACATATTCCTACCTTTAAGCCACGTTTATGAAGCATCACTTCATCTACGTAGTCGGTGGTTTTAGGAGTAATTGAGTGTAAGGTAGCTTTGGTATGTTGGTTTGTTAAGGGATTGATGATATTGAACATTTGCTTCGTGTTCCCTCTTGTTTGGGTTGTGTATATATCTATTCGGTTGTGAGTTAATAGTTAGTGATCCTATGCCTTTTAATAATTGCAATTTTCATTTCATTTTCCAAAAAAAATGAAAAAACAAATTATGTTGAAGAAACCAAAAAGGAAGATGAAGTCATCTTGCGAGGGGGGAAAAAAGCAAAGCAAAAAAAAAGAAAAAAAGCGGAAAAAAAACAAGGAAAAAAAAACTCCGTGATTGGCATTGGATACGTATATAGCTTGAGTTCCTTCTTGTCAACTCATTTCCTATATGATTCATTTGGGGTATATTTTTGAGGTTTGGAGTGTTAGTGAACTTATTAGTTAATGGGTGCTTTGGTTGGATGCTCCTAGTAATTAGCTACATAGCTCCACATTGTCCTAAATACATTTGTCCACTCCTTTTTTCTTAACCCTTATAGCCTATATTGCAACCCTATCAAAGTCCTTTCTCTTATGCACATTGCATTTTAGTGGTGGAGAATTTGAGAACCTTGGCAAGCATATGGTGGTTTGCATCTTTGGAATGAGTCTTGAGTGAACCTATGCTATATTTCAAACACATAAGTTGGAGTGATTCACATTTCCCAAAAGTGAGGCTCTACCGGTCCACTTAGCTCTAATCAATTCCATGTGCTTGCATGATTTGCTTTGTAGTTCTTTGGGGGGTGATCAAATTTAATGTCGAGCTTGTGGTCTTATACTTCTTCGAAAACCTTCTCCTCCCTCTAATTTTGAAAAGTTTTGCGCACTACTTGGGGTTGCTATTGCTTGCTATTTTTGATTGTGATATGCTATGGCTTGCCTACTTTAAGGAGGTTGTTCTGTTTTGAGTCCTAGATGCGTATCCCCTTGTCAGTTTTATCTAGCGTTTGCTTGAGGACAAGCAACGGTTTAAGCATGGGGGATTTTGATAAGTGCTTAACGTATATATCATTTTAGGGTCATTTTGCTGCATTTTTAGGGAAAATTATATGCTTTATGTGATAATTTATACTCCTTTTCTCGTTTTTCGCTCGGGTATGGTTCCGTTATGTGTTTTGTAGGATTTTGGACCTTTTTGCCCTTGCTTTGACCCTAGTTGAGTGTATTTTAACTACCCACGAATTACCCTAAGTTGCTATGCATGTGAAGGGAGACAGAACAGATGAATGCTGAGGAAGTGGATGCCACGATATGGCTATGGTGAAGGCCATAGTCCATGGTGGACCTCTTTCCCGCGAGGCTGATTGTTTTTTCACGACTTTTCAACTTCCAAGTAGTTTTTAATGTCATTTATTCGCGTGACTTTTTGGCTACCAGGAGCTTTGCTATAAAAGGGGGCTCTCATCATTTCAACACACATCCCATCCTATTCCTTTTCTCTCTTCAAGTAGATTAGGATTTTAGAGAGAGTTGAGAGCAACTAGAAAAAGAAGATTCACGAGGAAGCAGGATCAGGTTCTGCAATCAAAAGATTCAAGCACGCATTTTGGCTGAGCAAACTCTTCTTTCTTCACTTCTCTTTTCTCTTTAGATTTATCATTTCAGAGTTGTTAGATGTTTAATTTAATCATGCGTGAGTAGTTTAATTTTTGTCCAGGGATTTAGTAGTTTATACAAGTGTAGTTGGATCAAGTTTTAATCTAAAGAATTGTGTTACTTCATGATTGGTTTGATTTCGTTCTATCAAGTGATTTTCATGTTGTGAGTGGATTTTTAGCCAAAGTTTGCTTACAAAGTTGAAACAATTGGGTGAAAAACTGAAAGGTGACATTTGATTGTTGGACTGGTTGATAAAACTTGACATAACTTCATCTCGAAAGAGAGATTTGCATGTTAGGAGGACTAGAGTGTAATCGAAGATGTTTAACTTGGATTATGACAAATTAGTTTAAAAGAATGACTTTTTCTTAGTTTAGCAAATTTGGTTGAGTTCGAAAGAATAGACTAAATTTTTCGAGAAATTGCAATTTCTCGAGATTAATCAATTAGAGAAAAGCACATATTTGTCGTTCTGATCCAATCGACTTTCATAACTACATGAATTCCTAGGCGTTTTCTCCTTAATCGATTTAAAATGAGTTAATTAGAAGTTGTTAAATTAAAACGCCTTGATATAGTTATAGTTGTTTCTTTATCTTTGTATTTTTATCAATCCAAAGTTTTGATTCGCTTAGCATATCTTGAGAGAATATAGCCCAATACATCAACCTACTCTCTGTGGGATCGATCTTGATTTACTACAATGCCACCGTGTACTTATAGCCGTATCACTCAACTTTCATATATCAACAACTGAGTTCATATAAGTGGAAATTGGGCTTTTAAACCAAGCCTCATTCCCTCTCTCAACGGCCAATTGAAGTACAAGAGATACTAAAAACAGTAGCAAAATTTAAACAAAATTGACCCTTAAACAATAGGTTTAGCTTGATCTTTGACACCTATTTAACTCACTAATCTCCATCAATGAGGTGTCAAGCTAATACAACATCTGAGCTCTCCTAGTGATGACCATTGAGTGTAAGTTGCAGCTTCAAACCTTAAGAACTTCCCAGGTAGTTAGCAAGTGCAGCAGTAAATTAACTACTGGATCAAAGGGAATTTCTTATCAAGAGCTAGACAAAGCTGATGTTATTTGTTCTAATGCTACAACTTTAGGGTTATTTGTGATAATATTTTGGACACCTTTCCACCTCCTTAGACGAGTTAAAAGATTGCTATAAAATGGAGTCAAAGTTGACTCCAAAAACTAGACCTACTGGAGTGAACTGGGCAGGATGTTGACTGAGCAATCTGAACTGGCTGAATGAACTGCTGTGTTAGCATCAAATGGTGGGGAAACTTCTATCATCTACTAACTTTAATGTGAGCCAGAAAATGAGCTAAGTTGCTTCCCAAAATAACCTAAATGCTTAGTAGATCAAGTGACACAACAATGGCTTCATTAGTATGCATGAATGATCAATGGGATTAGAATTTTTATTTATGGTCTCTTGGACTAGTGCATAAATACTATGAGCTAGGGTACTTGACTGAGCTCAGTCTACAGTGGGGTGATCTCTACCAGTTCTCAAAAATATATTGCAAAAGCAGATATTAGGAAATAAAAATGGCTGAAGAAAGCATTCCTTTGACTTCTTTTATTACCTTTCAAGGACATTATAGGTGGATAGCGATGACATTGGGTCATAAAATTCACCTCAAATATTTCTATGAAGGATGGATAACATCTTCAAAGATTTTAATCAATGTTGTTTAGTTTACATTATTGATGTTCTTGTCTTTTCCAAGACTATAGAACATCACAAAGATTATCTCCTAGCTATTACCAAAGATGCATTGATCATGACATTATTCTTGGTAAAAACAAGAGCATTAATGTCGAATAAGAAATTAAGTTTCTAGGTGCAGAGAAAAAAGATGGACAAATAATCCTACAATAGCATATTCTAGAAAAACTAGAAAATTTCCGTAAAAAATTGAAGGTAGGAAGTAATTAGCACGGTTTCTTGGACGTTTTACCTATGCATAAATTTCATTAAAGATCTAGCTGAATTGAGAAAAGTATTGCAGCAAAAACGCAAGAAAGAACTAAGGTGGACATGCACCACTAATGATTCAAAGATTGTTTAGAACTTCAAAAAGATGTGTAAAATCTTAATATTTTTAATTTGCGTAATGAAGTAGATCATTTAATTCTTGAGATTGATTACAGCAATGGCCATTGGAGTGCAATACTCAAAATCAAAGAAGGAGAAAAACTCAACAAATATTATGGTGGAAGTTTTAATAAAGTAGAATATGATTATCCTATAATGGAAAAAGAAATCCTCGCAGTTATAAGAGGAACTAAAAAGTTATTAATCTTTTTAGTCCTAAAACCTTTTTTTAAACGAACTGATTACAAAGGGATGCTTGATATTGTGAAAAAAAATTTACGCAATATGCAAGCGCAAGGGCAACTCCAATTATGGCTTAACTAGTTTTCTTTTTCTCTCTTGAATATATATGGGGGTCAAAGAATTCTCTGGCAGTTAGTTTAACTCGTGAACTCCTCAATTGTGATCATTAGAATAGAAATCCTACCAAAAAAGGAAAAATGCCAAAAAAGGAGGAAATCCAAAATAAAATTCATTATTGCTAGACTGGGTTTCTCCTTCCAGTAGAGTCCTTATGGATATTTTGGAATTTCACACAAAAAGTAGATCATGCTTTGGTCTTTTGTATTTTGTCTATCTAATAGTACAAAGATTTAACCTTTTGGAGTTAGAAATAAACTATCTAAGGTGTCCTTATGATATTTAAGAAAAAAAAAGGTACCCATGTTCAAGAAAAATGTTTCAACAACTGGTATACAACTTGTATCGGCTACTATCACAATTATTCTTGTGATATTTGTAAGTAATTGAGTTTACGATCTTCTTTCCTAATAGATCTGGAGTTGGTGAGGGAAGATTCCCAGCAAATTCAATCCCTCTAGTTGAACCCATCATGAAGTTTGAGAATATGAAATGGTAACTTACCTCATGGAGTCCAAAGTACCCATTCTTCACAAGACTAACTAAACTTTAATAATGTATGTTTAAAAGAATCCATTGGATTTCCACATCTCTTAATGATCCAAAAAAATTCCATTTAGTAGAAGTCTGTGTGTCGAGGTATATTACGCAATAATTGAGTATGAAAATGGAATGACTAAACTAGCCCATTAGCTTATTCAATTAGTTGATATAGACGATGCCAATAATTAATGATGAGAATGGTTTCTCGAATGACAAGAAGTAGTTAGTGATCCTGCTTTAGCAAGAGTCATTGGTTTTTATAACATGTATCATCAAATGTGGGCATTGATTGAATAAGAAAAAATAATAATGTGTTGCGTAAACACTACTTTTGTTTACCATAATGATTTCAGCAGATATATGAAAGTAGAAGAAGCCAATTTAGAAGATGTCTTTGATTATCTTTTTGATGTTGGAGCTAGAAATTTCTTATAAAAAAAAGTGAAGGCATATCTTCATGAATTATTTTAGAAATGGGATCAAGAGTACCTTCAACTTGATGAAGATTTTGATAATTATCTAGATAATACTGAATTGGAAGACGTTACAAGAGATGAAAGCATGCAGAATCTCAATATGGATGACTAGTCTTGTTAACAATAAGTGCTCTAAAATGTTGTTGCACCATTATTGTGTTATTTAATCAAGTGTTAAGTTAATAAAATAATGCAATCAGCTGAAGTCATGTAAAAATATCAGTGTATATATTATAGATATTAGGGCATCCTATGTAGTCCGTCTCTTCTATAAAAGGAGAAACTGAGGTCGTTTGAGCATACTTGAGCAAAAGAGAAGTTGGGATTCCCTATTTCTCTATGAATAAGCACCTCTGATGATCTTAGCAGTTTAAGTCTCTCTTTAATCTTTCCACTGTAATATTTCACTTTCAGGCTTTTAATAAAAAGAAGTTTCTCAGAAGGGAATATTATTCAATCAAACCTTATGTCTCAAATATTGTAATTTCTTGATTAAATTCTCACTATCCTTTAAATTTTAGAACTTGATTAGAGACAACAATATGAGGTAGGAAACGAAACAGATATGTAATGTGGCTGATCTAAGGAAGATGTGGTTGGGATGAACAATTTCTGCAAACTGGAAAGCCAGAGTAACGCCAGGGTCCAACATTAAATAAGTTCAGATGAAGGTCAAAACTCTCTAATTAAACTTTATTATTTTGCAAAGCATTGGGGGCCTATAATCATAGAAAATATAATATTTATGATTTAAGCAGTAGATTATGATAAGTAGTACCAGTAAAGTCATTATAAAAAGTTAAATCATTTAAAACAAGCATCTTTCCATAAAAAACTAAAAAAATAACAAACTTACTAAAAGCACCCCATTTGGGCCAACACTGAAATTTCTTTAAAGTTTCGGGTCAAAATAATAACAAAAAGGACTAGAAAGTGACTTTGTTAAACCTAGAGGGAATAAAAAGTTCATTTTCTTATTTTGTGGGCCAAACAATTCAGGTACCAAAGTTGGAGGTACTGAAAAGTTAATAATTCCTCCTTTCGTTTACGAATTCGTTTGAAGTTGTTATTCAAGATAATGTGTTTTACTATTCATGTTGCATTGCTATTCATGTTTGATTCATTTCATTGAATTTGTTTTTGGTATGTTTCAGTTATTTCAATATTCATTTGTTAGCCAAAGTCTAGTATAAATTTCAAAATTAAAACTTATATCCAGTCCTGTACCGCAATGCCCTCTGACTTTCCAATAATCAATAGCCATAAGGAAATGGTAATGAAAAAATCAAGCAGCAGCTATCAGATTTTAACAAGCTTGTTAGTCATGAGCTATTCAAAATTGTCGACGTGTAGCTATTCAAGATGAGCCTATTATTCAATACCATTAAAAATGTGATTGCCTAGAAATCAAAGTTTGGTTTGAAATAATTTTATTTTTTGAGCAAAAATAGCAAAACCATTTCTTTTAGTGGCATTAAAGAATTTTTTTTAGATGCTCAAAATGTTGATCTAAATTTTTTAAAGAACGTAATCAATGTAAACCATTGAAAATTTAGAATAATCACTGAATATATCGTCTATAATATGTAAAAATTCAGAAAGAGTGTTTGGGTCCAAATGGCATCACATTCAATTCATAGTGTCCAAATAAAACTACGAATATAGTATTATATCTATATTTTTTAGCAATTTGAATTTGCTAGAAACCATATGAAATATCAAAATTTGAAAATATTTTTGTAATATATAATTTTTCTAATAAATCTTTTTTGTTGGGAATGTTTCTTTTGTCAAAATTCTTTTCATATGGCAATTCTGCCATGTATCACTTTCTATTCCAAAGAGCATTTGTAATATCAACAAATACATAATCATCAAATAATTTTTTGATCTTTTGAGTTTTTGGTTGAATTTTTGGTATGACAAGTTGATCTTAAATACTTTCTTGAACAATTTCTATTTGGAGAAAAGCTATTTATTTTTCTTTAGCATAGATAATTTTAAGATTGAAGCTTCTTGAAGGACTATAATATCTTTATTTTCCATAGGAAAAACAAATTCAAATCTAATTTCTTTTTCAAGACTATTTTAATAAATCCTTTGAGATCGATAGTGAAAGGATAAATTTGAATACATAAGGGAGTTCTAAGAATAGCTTGTTGTTTGAGATTTTTAAAAAGTATAAAAACATTTTTGAAAAAATATTCACTATTGCAAATATAAGCATTTACAAGCTTGTAATTAATTTGAAGTTTAGATCTAGTAGCACTAGTCATGTTCTCATCAGTTTCTTAAAATATTTTGAATCAATCACCTTTTTGAATGTAATTCAAATCAGCACTGCTATCTAGTAGAGCGATGGAATGAAGTTTGAAATCTTTTAACCAAGATAGTAATAGAAACATACCATTTTTAAAAATTAATACGATTAATTACTTAAATGAATGCTTCATGATTGTGTTCATTTATACTAAATTTAGGAGAAGAAAGTGTGGATTGATTAGGGAGTTTTGAAGATTCCAGAGAAGAAACTTGATTTTCAAGTTCTTGAAGTTGAGAAATATGGATTTCACAAAGCGCTTCCTCGGAATTGTCATGAATTAAAAGGGAAAGCATCATTTCTTGAAGCTTTTTATCCTCAAGTTGTATAATTTTCTCCTTTACGGGACATTTATTGGCTTGTGTCCTACTTCGCGACACTTGTAATAAGTAATGACTTGTGTTCGAGAGGGTTTGGTACATTTTCTTTTCATTAGGGAGGTAACCTTTAGCGGTTTTCTTGGGATTTTGATAATATGTATTTTTAATTTCACATTTTTTGGGAGAAGTTTCTGAAGATTTTTTAAAAATTTTTTTCTTCTTAGACGAGGGAGCTTGAAATTTTGGATAACCAAAATGTTCACAAACTGATGTGAGTTCATTTTAGAATTGTTCCTTTTTAGATTGATATTTATTTTGAATTCTGAGTTCAATGCAAACTTAATCCTTCTTGTTTAACAAAGTTAAATAAGTGACCATAAGTTATACTATGTCATGGGATTTATGTTGTTCCACAATGATGTTTTAACCTTTGTATTATTCTTTGGGAAATAAAGTGGGTAATCTAGAAATGAATTTTTCTTTCCAATAATTTTCATTGTCATCTTTTCTTTGTAGGACATACGTAAGAATGTATCATTATACCATTTTTAATCACTTTAAACTTGGGCATCTAAGATTTTGAATTATTTCTAAATGGAAAGAGGTCAATGTTTTAGTATTTCCTATGAAGTATATGACTATGATATAAATAAGGTATTCTACCACATCAAACTTATAGATAATTACTAGCTCGACCTTGGAGGTTTGTGGATCTTGAATGGGATCTATTGAACTTTGAAGTTGATGGTATAAGATATTTATCCTATCTTATTTGATAAGAATGTTGTCTCACCAACTTTTTTGTTAACCTGCGAGCCCAGAAGCAAGGATTTGTGGCCTTTTTTGCAGAGATTCCTTTTGCAATATATGACATTGCACAAATATCCAATTCTTGAAGAGTATGTGCAATGTCATACTCTCCCTTTCCATCTATGTTCTACTTATAAATAGTGTTTCCATCATAGCTGGATTGAACTAATGACTTATGGGTTTGAAGTCGAAGACCTGAAGGGATAGGTATAAGATAATATGGCTAATTCAATTTTCAATTTGCAAGCTATTATTTTGCATACTTAATTTATTAATTTTATTTTCATTGAAAATTATCTTCAATGGTTTGAATAAGGTTTCAATTATCTATAGTGCTGCATTCAAAATCTAAGCTCTTAGGTTGATTACTACATGAAGGTTTATTAGTACAAAATCTTTCCTCTGAAGGGCAATTTTCAAAAGCTTTTTGGATTTCCTGTATATGAAAAGGACTGATTGTAGAGTTGATAAGAGTAGACAAAGGATGAATAGAAACAGTTGTTTCTTTAAGGATAAGATTATGTCATAAGTTTTTTTTTATGGCATAGATGGATTTATTGTAATTAGGGCTAGGCAGTTGACATTTTCAAGGGTAGTTACTTAGCCAATCAAAGAAAGGTATATTTTCTTTGATTTTAGCAAATTGATTATAGTAAATAGTTTTGAGTAATCATTGCATATCTTTAGCAAATAAGGGAAAAAAACCAGTCTCTCTATATTTGATTGTAATCCAGATCAAACTCTTTACTTAGGCAGACACTATTAATTTGAAATTCGATTTTGTTTCTCTTAAAAGGAACTATTTTTTTGTTGAAATGTTTGAAATTTCAAAACTTTAGTAGAAGAGGTTGATTTGATGGGTTGAGAGAAATCATTTTGCTTGAAATAATTTCCATTTCAAAACAAACTTTTATTATGCATCATGCTTGAATGTAAAAGAGAGCAAGATGATGATGATAATGATAATGAGGATGATAATGATGATGATACCATAATGATAAGACGATTAGTCTTAGGATAATCAATTAAATTAATGAAATAAATCAACATAAATTGGTCATAAATATGCTTATTGCAGATAAAGACTTGCTAATCACCTAACATTTACTATGGGACAACACCAGGACCACCTCCATTCCAACCCCATACTGCTGAAACTACTCATTACCAAGCTGACTAATGGACTTACTAGGGCACCCTGAAGACTCACAGAGGCTGACCAACTCTGTTAACCAACACAATTTCTATGCCAAACAACTAATTTATCTAAGTCCTTAATAAAGATATTTATATGTCATTAAGAGTTGATTAACCTCCTTTAGGCTAGTTCATAAATCCCTTGGCTAATCGTAAGGGGTTTAGCAATGAATCATGGTAAGGTTAACAATAGGTTGACTCTTGAAAGATAAATCTTTAGTAGACCCTTAGCTCTGATACCCTAGTTGGGAAGCAGGACTGGATATAAATTTTAATTTTGAATTTATATCAAAGTTTGATTAACAAAATGATTATTGAAATAACTGAAACACAAATAAACTTGAATGAATAGTAATTGAAAAAATGAATTCAATGAAATGAATCAAGCATGAATAGTAACATAGCTTGAATAGGAAAGCACAATATCATGAATAGTAACTTGAAATAAATTTGTAAATAAAAGATGAACGGTAAATTACACAGTGAATTGATTGAATAAAACTTGCTGTTATTGAATTCTGCAGATGCCCTTTACTAGAAGACAGAGGACGAAAGGATATGGAGATGAGTGTAGGAAGCTAGGAAAGCAAAATGATACAAGGAAAATGAGATTGGAGAAGAATTTAACATGCATGAAATCAAGTCCAACCTAGTTATCAATGTTGTCCCTAAACCTGAACAACTTAGTGAATCTTCCAGGAGAAATACTCATTTTATGAGACGTAGGTACATTGTCATAGGGCGTACAACTAACTTTTGTTTCGGGCTCATCCTAAAGAAAGCCACATCCTTTAAAGAAATTAGCCTTACCCTAATTAGCCAAATGTGTTACATCTTAAATATTGATGAAGCATATAATAAAGAAGAAATATTTGAACATTAAAAAAGGGATATGAATAGTGTATTAAATTTAAATACCACATGGATGGTAGGACATTTCTTAAATTATGTTGATTATAGTTTTTCTAGCCCTATAGCTAATTGGTATGACTCACTAGGTGCAAAAGGTAAAAATGTATTCAGAACGATGGAAACACTAGCTGCTACGTTCAAAAAATTATGCAAGGAAGATTAATAATATTGAGCATTGGGCATAATGAAACTAATCTTGGTATATTTTATGACAAATTGAATATCTTATCAATTCTATAATTAATGAAAGATACATTATAGGTCTTACAAAAATAGATGTCAAGGATACCCTTAGCACAAGAATCCCTTATTTAACAAAATGATTCACTGATAAATATCTCGATCTCCAAAAACAAAAGAAAATGAAGAAATAATTTCTAACTTGCTAGGATAATCCTCACCAATGGGGAATGAACCTTAGAACAAAAGAAAAACAAAATTAATAAGGAAAAAGAGCTTTGAGAAACAAGGGGGAGAGAAATATAAAAGAAAATATCATAACGAACCAAGCCGTAAAAAACAAAGAATTTTTAGAAAAAGTCGCTTATCGTCCCACCAGGAAAAACAACTGTAAGTGTGGGCATGCAAAGAAGTGGGTCATTATGCAAATGAATGTAAAAATAGGAAGAACAATAAGCTTATATAGAAACTTTTGGCGGTCTAAATTATTTAGGGCTTAGTAAGAAAAACCACAAGATCTAGCCCTTAAAAACAAGAAGGGAATTGTTGAAATTGCATTAAAGAATGAATATGAAGAAAGTAATTATGAAGAAACTAGTTACATGATAGAAAGGAGTTGAATTAGTCTTGGTGATATTCAAGGAGTAGAATTTGTTATAGCTAATAAGGACAAAGAAGTCAAAGGAGACTGAGTCCTTTCCATAATTCAAAAAGACATGATCTATTAAAATTCAATTAAAGAGTAAGTATGTATATGAAATAATGGAAGCAAATTTAGAAATAAAAGTCTGTGAGTATGATATGGGAGAAGTTAATCCCATTAATTGGAAAAATATCTTTAAGCATAACAAAGACAAAAAGTATATTGTATACTCAAGTTGGAAGTGTCTAAGTAGAAATTACTCCACTATAGTGCTATGGCATATGTAATATCTTTATTTTTTGTGACATCAAGCATACCAAATTTAATAATCAAATTATTGCAGGGTTTAAGACTAATTTATATAATGGATCAGTAAGATTTAATTGCTAACTTAGATATTATGTAAGTCTAAAAGATGAATTTACCAAAAACTTCCTTTCCCTTAAGATAAAAAAAGTTGGAATGGACATAGAAAGAGGAGGATACCCACTAAAGATGTTTTGAAAAATAATCTACAAACTAGATAACACTGTAGATCCAAAAAATAAGATAACAATAATAGAGGCAGAAAAACTTGAAACTCCCACGCCAATGCAAAAAATTCATAGCATAAAATCCAATCCACAGGAGATAAAAATCGACAAGGCTTGGATATCTAGCTTTGCCAATCCCACAAAAATCAATAAGAAAAATGTAATAAAAATTGATAAGAATGGTAAAATCACCATAAACCCCTGATCATTAAGAAGTCATGAGTGCATGATTAGAATGGGGAGAAGGATCTTCAACTACTAAGGAAGAGCTCAAACAACACGATACAATTTGTATGACTAGTAGAATGAGTAAAATGAGTTTTGAACCTTTAAGACACAATGTAGATCAAAACATGAGTCTAGATGGAAAAATCATTCAGCACAAACTGAGAATTGTTAGTGAGTCAATCAATGATGATGAATTAGTTAAAAATATAACTACAAAAATATGCTATGAAGTCATCAACACAAACCCCAATAGCATCTATATTTGAACAAATGTATGTTTAGAGGGATATAATAAATATGAATTATGTGCCTACATCAATAGTGGGTGTTATGCTTGTTTTGGAACAAATATCATTATTTTCAAAATTTATGTGGAAAAAAAGCAAAGAATCCTTTACAAGTAAGTACAGCTAATAATAAAATTATGAGCCACAACAAAGCCATAAAAGGGTTATCTATAGAAATAGGAGTATAATGCATTTTATCAGTTCTATAACCTATTAATCAATCTACTCATGATATGATTATTGGAAATAATTTTCATAAGCTGTATTTCTCCATGCACACAAACCATAAACCAAATAATATTTACAATAAACAGCCACTTAGGTCCAATTAGTAAATAAATAAAGCTTACACTCATCAAAAAATTAAATTTATACGTGGTTAGCGTGGCGAGAAGCTAATATTTGCCCAATGTGAGGTAGTGCTAACAATCTCACTACTTGAGTTATCCATCAAAAAGCAAATTGCTGAACAACAAGAGAAATTATGCAAAGAACTCCACTCTAACAATCATCTTAAATTTTAGGACAAAGATAAGACGTGCAAATATCACTTTGTTGGGTCCCAACACTATTATCCGAGTCAAACAAACGGTGTATGTACACTAGAATATCACAAAATTTGACAATCAAATCGAAGAACTTTTGGATAAAGAGTCAATCAAGACTAGTAAGAATCCTCATACCAATTCATGATTATGGTAAGAAATCATGCTGAAGAAAAAAAGAGGAAAAGCTAAATGGTAATCAATTATAAAATACTTAACAATAATACCGTCTGTGATGGATATTATATTCCTGACAAAACAGTTCTTTCCAATAAAATTTAAAGAGCCTCTTCATTCTCAAAAATAGATTGATAAAGTGGATATTGGCCAATAAAAATGGGTGAAGAAAGAATTCATTTGACTGCTTTCAGTGCCCTTTAAAGACAGTATGGGTTTATAGGGATGTCATTTGATCTTAAAAATGCACCTCAAATATTTCAAAGAAGAATGGATAACATTTTCAAAGATCTTAACCACTGTTGTGTAGTTTCCATCAATGATATTCTTGTCTTTCCAAGACCATAGAATAGCACAACAATGATTGATGCAGATGTGGGTGGTAAGTGAACCAAATCAACTCAAACTCAAACTAAACAAGAATCAACCAAAGAAAAGTGAATATGGTGGAAGATAGTTTGAGATGGTTTGAAGAATAATAACAAAAAGAACAAGGATAACCAAGACCTTGTAATTAAGATAATCCTTCACGGAGCCACTCAATGACTTGATCTTGGGCTAATTCTCTTGTCTTAACCAAGGAATCACTCCAATTGGAAAAGTAAGAGAACCTAGAACACCACTTGAATGAGCCAAATTCAAGATATAGAACTAGGAATTTTGAGACACAAATGAGAATCACTCTCAAAGGTGCTTGTATTACTTTGGAAAATCTCTTACAATGCTGAATGGTTAGCTTCACATGCCCCTCCCCTTTTATAGACTCAGCAAAAGACAATCAAAAGACTCAAATAACTCCTAACAATTAAAAACTAGCTAATGAAAAGTCTAAGAAAAAAAATGAAAAGACACATCATAAAAGGGGGTGGGGGAGGTTACAAGGAATATTCTAGGATTTTTGCAGCTGATCACATCAATCTAGAAGCATCTAAAACGTGCACAATATCAGCCACACAAATATATGTAACCTAAGACTCTTCATATTCCCATCATTAATCCTTGCAACTGCCTCAACTTCAACAGAGCATAACTTCCAGAATACTCGGCCAAATCACGCGTTCTTGGGCTTGTTAGAAACCCTGGAAGTCTATTTTCCAGAATGGGCTCATTTGCTCAATTTGGATAAGCGGTTTGAAAGTTATGGCCCAAACAATGCACCTATCTCAGACTGGACTGGATCAGCACAACGTATCTTTGAGTGATATTTGCCCAATCAAATGATGTCCAAATTAAACAAACTTGGGCTTATTTGAAAGCTGAAATCTTAAACTTCAAAACCATGTGGAGCCTCAAGTTGTGGGTCCACTTGAGCTTGTCAAAAAGTGGTCACAAAAATCGGGTTCCGCAGGGATGAATTCGGCACCAAATTTCTAGCAAAGTTTAACCTCTTTTTGACCTCTCCATAGTGTCGCGAGTCTTTGAACTCACTTAAGAAGACCCAATAGGCACATTTCCATGCATGATCTTCTTTGACCCTTTTCTTCTTTGAAATTGGACTTGAATAAAAATGATGCATATGGAAATATGCATCATACTCCCCGTGTTGTTTTGAGTTTGTCCTCAAACTCAAAGGGTTGGCAAGCCTCTCAAGAAAGGGGTCGCGCTTACAATATGGGAGCTTTTGGGGAAGGAGGTCACAGGCATCACCTCTAGAGAGATATAGAAGAGGGTGAGGGGAGGATGATAAAACGGGTCATACCTGGTGAGGAGAAGAGGCGGAAGTGGGAAATCTTCTTTGGGGGCTAGGGTTTGGGAAGGATGAATGAGGGTTAAGGCTTGTCGGTCCTTTTGTGGCTTGGGGGTTTGGCACGATGGAATAGGGGCCAAGGTGATTTTCTTCTCATCCTTAATAAAGGAGTAGGTGTTGAGGCGCCCATGATGAATTACATGGCGATTAAACATCCATGGTCTACCCAACAATATATGGCTTGCATCCATAGGAAGAATGTCACACAATATCTCATCCTTATAGTGGTCTCCAATAGAAAGAGAAATGAGGGACTGATGAGAAATGTATATACCTTTGCCTTGATTTAGCCATTGGATGCTATAAGGCTTAGGATGGGTTGTAGTCTCAAGTTTGAGCTTGTCCACCATGGTTTTGGATGCAACATTTGTACAACTACCTCCATCGATGGTAAGGGTACAAACTTTCCCTTGAATAGTGCACCTTGTGTGGAAAATCGCCTCTTTTTGCTCCAAGCCTTCTTGAGTAGCAAATCCGCTCAATGCTCGCCTAATGACAAGCAACTCACCTTCATCGGGGCCTATGATAACCTCTTCTTCTTTTTCCTCCAAACTTTCCTCTTCTTCATGGTCATTCTCCTCAAAAGAAGCTTGGTACTCAGCCAGGGAAACAATCTTCTTGTTAGGACACTCAGATGCAAAATGTCCCATACCTTGACAACGGAAACAACGAACCTGGTCTTTTGGCCGTGAGGGCACTTTTGTGGGAGGTGGAGGGGTGATGGGAGGGACACTTTTGGGGGGTGAGGGGGTTTGAATTTGTGGGGGAAAGTAAGGTGATTCTTGAGAAAAAGGACGGGAAGGAGTCTTGGAAAAGATGCTCTTTTTCTTAGTCTTCTTTTGTTGCTCTACCTTATAGGCTAGAGAACTCAAGTCATCTAGGGATGAATAGGGTTGCAACTCAATTACATGAGCAATGGACTCATCAAAACCGGTCAAGTATCTTACCAAGGTTTGTGAGTCGTCTTCTCTCAAATCGCATTTGAGTAGGAGTTGTTCAAACTCCCGAGTGTATTCTTCCACACTCTTGGATCCTTGCTTGAGACGATGGAGCTTGAGATAATTGTCTTGCACATAGTGAGAGGGAAGAAACTTGGCCTTGAGTTTTTCTTTCATTTTGGCCCAAGTTCTGATTTTCCCTTTCCCGTTTCTTGCTCTTTTCGCTCCAAGGTTAGCCCCCCAGATTGAAGCATATTTTCTGAGTTTAAGGGCTACAAGCTTTACCTTCTTATCTTCCGGGATGTCCTCATATTCAAAGATCCTCTCAATGGTGTGCAACCAATCGAGAAATAAGTCCGTATCAAGTTGGCCTTCAAATTCGGGGATGTCAATTCGGACACCACCAATATTTCCTCCTTGCCTTCGTCTCCTTGGGGGTTCCTCATCACTTGAATTGGCATGGGAGTGATGGCCTTCCTCTTCAGATTCAACCACCGGTTCATGAGGATGAGAGGGAGTGGGGCTATGAACCCACCTTCTTTTCTCCTCTAAAAGTTGCCCAAGTTGAGTTCGAAGATAAGTGAGTTGTGCTTCTAACTCTTCCACACGTGCTTGGTCGCTTCTTGTGGACTTTGTAGACATGTGGAGATGCGTTGAAGGAAGAATATGCAGCAGGGAAAGTGGCACGGTCGTGCAAGGGGGCACGGTCAGGCCGTGCTATGCTTCGGCTGAAGAAAATGCAGAAAAGTAGAGTGGCACGGTCGTGCTTGGCGGCCCGGGGGCACCGTGCTCCGTCTCGACTTGAAGATTCCTGGAAAAAGAATATGGCACGGTCGTGTGTTGTGGCACGGGGGCACCGTGCTGCTTCTCTGGTCTTCAAGACTTCGGATTGCCGTTTTGTGCCTCTTTTTTTTTTTTTTTGTATTTTGGCTTTTTGGGATGTGTTTGGGTATGATGTGGGTCACTTAAAAGCCTTGGCTCTGATACCAATTGATGTAGATGTGGGTGGTAAGCGAACCAAATCAACTCAAACTCAAACTAAACAAGAATCAACCAAAGAAAAGTGAATATGGTGGAAGATAGTTTGAGATGGTTTGAAGAATAATAACAAAAAGAACAAGAATAAACAAGACCTTGTAATTAAGATAATCCTTCACGGAGCCACTCAATGACTTGGTCTTGGGCTAATTCTCTTGTCTTAACCAAGGAATCACTCCAATTGGAAAAGGAAGAGAACCTAGAACACCACTTGAATGAGCCAAATTCAAGATCTAGAACTAGGAATTTTGAGACACAAATGAGAATCACTCTCAAAGGTGCTTGTATTACTTTGGAAATCTCTTACAATGCTGAATGATTAGCTTCACATGCCCCTCCCCTTTTATAGACTCAGCAAAAGACAATCAAAAGACTCAAATAACTCCTAACATTTAAAACTAGCTAATGAAAAGTCTAAGAAAAATGAAAAGACACATCATAAAAGGGGGTGGGGGAGGTTACAAGGAATATTCTAGGATTTTTGCAGCTGATTACATCAATCTAGAAGCATCTAAAACGTGCACAATATCAGCCACACAAATCTATGTAACCTAAGACTCTTCATATTCCCAGCATTAATCCTTGCAACTGCCTCAACTTCAACAGAGCATAACTTCCAGAATACTCGGCCAAATCACGCGTTCTTGGGCTTGTTAGAAAGCCCTGGAAGTCTATTTTCCATAATGGGCTTATTTGCTCAATTTGGATAAGCGGTTTGAAAGTTATAGCCCAAACAATGCACCTATCTCAGACTGGACTGGATCAGCACAACGTATCTTTGAGTGATATTTTTGCCCAATCAAATGATGTCCAAATTAAATAAAATTGGGCTTATTTTAAAGCTGACATCTTAAGCTTCAAAAGCACATGGGCCCTCAAGTTGTGGGTCCACTTGAGCTTGTCCAAAAATGGTCACAAAAAATCGGGTTCCGCAGGGATGAATTCGGCACCAAATTTCTAGCAAAGTTTAACCTCTTTTTGACCTCTCCATAGTGTCGCGAGTCTTTGAACTCACTTAAGAAGACCAAATAGGCACATTTCCCTGCATGATCTTCTTTGACCCTTTTCTTCTTTGAAATTGGAGTTGAATAAAAATGATGCATATGGAAATATGCATCATACTCCCCGGGTTGTTTTGAGTTTGTCCTCAAACTCAAAGTGTTGGCAAGCCTCTCAAGAAAGGGGTCGCGCTTACAATATGGGAGCTTTTGGGGAAGGAGGTCACAGGGCATCACCTCTAGAGAGATATAGAAGAGGTTGAGGGGAGGATGATAAAACGGGTCATACCTGGTGAGGAGAAGAGGCGGAAGTGGGAAATCTTCTTTGGGTGCAAGGGTTTGGGAAGGATGAATGAGGGTTAAGGCTTGTCGGTCCTTTTGTGGCTTGGGGCTTTGGCACGATGGAATAGGGGTCAAGGTGATTTTCTTCTCATCCCTAATAAAGGAGTAGGTGTTGAGGCGCCCATGATGAATTACATGGCGATCAAACATCCATGGTCTACCCAACAATATATGGCTTGCATCCATAGAAAGAATGTCACACAATATCTCATCCTTATAATGGTCTCCAATAGAAAGAGAAATGAGGCACTGATGAGAAATGTATATACCTTTGCCTTGATTTAGCCATTGGATGCTATAAGGCTTAGGATGGGTTGTAGTCTCAAGTTTGAGCTTGTCCACCATGGTTTTGGATGCAACATTTGTACAACTACCTCCATCGATGATGAGGGTACAAACTTTCCCTTGAATGGTGCACCTTGTGTGGAAAATCGCCTCTCTTTGCTCCAAGCCTTCTTGGGTAGCAAATCCACTCAATGCTCGCCTAATGACAAGCAACTCACCTTCATCGGGGCCTATGATAACCTCTTCTTCTTTTTCCTCCAAACTTTCCTCTTCTTCATGGTCATGCTCCTCAAA